>OY288109.1:110673602-110905286 GCA_958431115.1 Syrphus vitripennis | reverse complement strand
AACAAAAATAAAATCTAAGAAATTAAAAAAAAATTGTTCCCGTGGTCTGGCATCACTGAAATAAATTCCAAAATATCCGCCTTGCAATAACCTATCCAACGACACCACTCACGACTCTCTAGGACCAACCGTTATTTTACTAGACACAAATGGCGATTGGGGAAATTAAAAAAAAATATGTAACCAAAAATAAAATCTAAGAAATTAAAAAAAAATTGTTCCCGTGGTCTGCATCACTGAAATAAATTCCAAAATATCCGCCTTGCAATAACCTATCCAACGACACCACTCACGACTCTCTAGGACCAACCGTTATTTTACTAGACACAAAATGGCGATTGGGGAAATTAAAAAAAAATATGTTAACCAAAAATAAAATCTAAGAAATTAAAAAAAAAATCTGTTCCCGTGGTCTGGCATCACTGAAATAAATTCCAAAATATCCGCCTTGCAATAACCTATCCAACGACACCACTCACGACTCTCTAGGACCAACCGTTATTTTACTAGACACAAAATGGCGATTGGGGAAATTAAAAAAAAATATGTTAACCAAAAATTAAATCTAAAAAAATAAAAAAAAAATTGTTCCGTGGTCTGGCATCACTGAAATAAATTCCAAAATATCCGCCTTTGCAATAACCTATCCAACGACACCACTCACGACTCTCTAGGACCAACCGTTATTTTACTAGACACAACATGGCGATTGGGGAAATTAAAAAAAAATATAGTTAACCAAAAATAAAATCTAAGAAATAAAAAAAAAAATTGTTCCCGTGGTCTGGCATCACTGAAATAAATTCCAAAATATCCGCCTTGCAATAACCTATCCAAACGACACCACTCACGACTCTCTAGGACCAACCGTTATTTTACTAGACACAAAATGGCGATTGGGGAAATTAAAAAAAAATATGTTAACCAAAAATAAAATCTAAGAAATAAAAAAAAAATTGTTCCGTGGTCTGGCATCACTGAAATAAATTCCAAAATATCCGCCTTGCAATAACCTCATCCAACGACACCACTCACGACTCTCTAGGACCAACCGTTATTTTACTAGACACAAAATGGCGATTGGGGAAATTAAAAAAAAATATGTTAACCAAAAATAAATCTAAGAAATTAAAAAAAAAATTGTTCCCGTGGTCTGGCATCACTGAAATAAATTCCCAAAATGTCCGCCTTGCAATAACCTATCCAACGACACCACTCACGACTCTCTAGGACCAACCGTTATTTTACTAGACACAAAATGGCGATTGGGGAAATTAAAAAAAAATATGTTAACCAAAATAAAATCTAAGAAATTAAAAAAAAAATTGTTCCCGTGGTCTGGCATCACTGAAATAAATTCCAAAATGTCCGCCTTGCAATAACCTATCCAACGACACCACTCACGACTCTCTAGGACCAACCGTATTTTACTAGACACAAAATGGCGATTGGGGAAATTAAAAAAAATATGTTAACCAAAAATTAAATCTAAAAAATAAAAAAAAAATTGTTCCCGTGGTCTGGCATCACTGAAATAAATTCCAAAATATCCGCTTGCAATAACCTATCCAACGACACCACTCACGACTCTCTAGGACCAACCGTTATTTTACTAGACACAAAATGGCGATTGGGGAAATTAAAAAAAAATATGTTAACCAAAAATAAAATCTAAGAAATTAAAAAAAAAATTGTTCCCGTGGTCTGGCATCACTGAAATAAATTCCAAAATATCCGCCTTGCAATAACCTATCCAACGACACCACTCACGACTCTCTAGGACCAACCGTTATTTTACTAGACACAAATGGCGATTGGGGAAATTAAAAAAAAATATGTTAACCAAAAATAAAATCTAAGAAATTAAAAAAAATTGTTCCCGTGGTCTGGCATCACTGAAATAAATCCAAAATATCCGCCTTGCAATAACCTATCCAACGACACCACTCACGACTCTCTAGGACCAACCGTTATTTACTAGACACAAAATGGCGATTGGGGAAATTGAAAAAAAAATATGTTAACCAAAAATAAAATCTAAGAAATTAAAAAAAATTGTTCCCGTGGTCTGGCATCACTGAAATAAATTCCAAAATATCCGCCTTGCAATAACCTATCCAACGACACCACTCACGACTCTCTAGGACCAACCGTTATTTTACTAGACACAAAATGGCGATTGGGGAAATTTAAAAAAAATATGTTTAACCAAAAATAAAATCTAAGAAATTAAAAAAAAATTGTTCCCGTGGTCTGGCATCACTGAAATAAATTCAAAATATCCGCCTTGCAATAACCTATCCAACGACACCACTCACGACTCTCTAGGACCAACCGTTATTTTACTAGACACAAAATGGCGATTGGGGAAATTAAAAAAAAATATGTTAACCAAAAATAAAATCTAAGAAATTAAAAAAAAAATTGTTCCCGTGGTCTGGCATCACTGAAATAAAATTCCAAAATATCCGCCTTGCAATAACCTATCCAACGACACCACTCACGACTCTCTAGGACCAACCGTTATTTTACTAGACACAAAATGGCGATTGGGGAAATTAAAAAAAATATGTTAACCAAAATAAAATCTAAGAAATTAAAAAAAAAAATTGTTCCCGTGGTCTGGCATCACTGAAATAAATTCCAAAATATCCGCCTTGCAATAACCTATCCAACGACACCACTCACGACTCTCTAGGACCAACCGTTATTTTACTAGACACAAAATGGCGATTGGGGAAATTTAAAAAAAATATGTTAACCAAAAATAAAATCTAAGAAATTAAAAAAAAATTGTTCCCGTGGTCTGGCATCACTGAAATAAATTCCAAAATATCCGCCTTGCAATAACCTATCCAACGACACCACTCACGACTCTCTAGGACCAACCGTTATTTACTAGACACAAAATGGCGATTGGGGAAATTAAAAAAAAATATGTTAACCAAAAATAAAATCTAAGAAATAAAAAAAAAAATTGTTCCCGTGGTCTGGCATCACTGAAATAAATTCCAAAATATCCGCCTTGCAATAACCTATCCAACGACACCACTCACGACTCTCTAGGACCAACCGTTATTTTACTAGACACAAAATGGCGATTGGGGAAATTAAAAAAAAATATGTTAACCAAAAATAAAATCTAAGAAATAAAAAAAAAAATTGTTCCGTGGTCTGGCATCACTGAAATAAATTCCAAAATATCCGCCTTGCAATAACCTATCCAACGACACCACTCACGACTCTCTAGGACCAACCGTTATTTTACTAGACACAAAATGGCGATTGGGGAAATTAAAAAAAAATATGTTAACCAAAATAAAATCTAAGAAATAAAAAAAAAAATTGTTCCCGTGGTCTGGCATCACTGAAATAAATTCCAAAATATCCGCCTTGCAATAACCTATCCAACGACACCACTCACGACTCTCTAGACCAACCGTTATTTTACTAGACACAAAATGGCGATTGGGGAAATTAAAAAAAAATATGTTAACCAAAAATAAAATCTAAGAAATTAAAAAAAAATTGTTCCCGTGGTCTGGCATCACTGAAATAAATTCCAAAATATCCGCCTTGCAATAACCTATCCAACGACACCACTCACGACTCTCTAGGACCAACCGTTATTTTACTAGACACAAAATGGCGATTGGGGAAATTAAAAAAAAATATGTTAACCAAAAATAAAATCTAAGAAATAAAAAAAAAAATTGTTCCCGTGGTCTGGCATCACTGAAATAAATTCCAAAATATCCGCCTTGCAATAACCTATCCAACGACACCACTCACGACTCTCTAGGACCAACCGTTATTTTACTAGACACAAATGGCGATTGGGGAAATTAAAAAAAAATATGTTAACCAAAAATAAAATCTAAGAAATAAAAAAAAAAATTGTTCCCGTGGTCTGGCATCACTGAAATAAATTCCAAAATATCCGCCTTGCAATAACCTATCCAACGACACCACTCACGACTCTCTAGGACCAACCGTTATTTTACTAGACACAAAATGGCGATTGGGGAAATTAAAAAAAATATGTTAACCAAAAATAAAATCTAAGAAATAAAAAAAAAATTGTTCCCGTGGTCTGGCATCACTGAAATAAATTCCAAAATATCCGCCTTGCAATAACCTATCCAACGACACCACTCACGACTCTCTAGGACCAACCGTTATTTTACTAGACACAAAATGGCGATTGGGGAAATTAAAAAAAATATGTTAACCAAAAATAAAATCTAAGAAATTAAAAAAAAAATTGTTCCCGTGGTCTGGCATCACTGAAATAAATTCCAAAATGTCCGCCTTGCAATAACCTATCCAACGACACCACTCACGACTCTCTAGGACCAACCGTTATTTTACTAGACACAAAATGGCGATTGGGGAAATTAAAAAAAATATGTTAACCAAAAATAAAATCTAAGAAATTAAAAAAAAAATTGTTCCCGTGGTCTGGCATCACTGAAATAAATTCCAAAATATCCGCCTTGCAATAACCTATCCAACGACACCACTCACGACTCTCTAGGACCAACCGTTATTTTACTAGACACAAAATGGCGATTGGGGAAATTAAAAAAAAATATGTTAACCAAAAATTAAATCTAAAAAATAAAAAAAAAATTGTTCCCGTGGTCTGGCATCACTGAAATAAATTCCAAAATATCCGCCTTGCAATAACCTATCCAACGACACCACTCACGACTCTCTAGGACCAACCGTTATTTTACTAGACACAAAATGGCGATTGGGGAAATTAAAAAAAAATATGTTAACCAAAAATAAAATCTAAGAAATAAAAAAAAAAATTGTTCCCGTGGTCTGGCATCACTGAAATAAATTCCAAAATATCCGCCTTGCAATAACCTATCCAACGACACCACTCACGACTCTCTAGGACCAACCGTTATTTTACTAGACACAAAATGGCGATTGGGGAAATTAAAAAAAAATATGTTAACCAAAAATAAAATCTAAGAAATAAAAAAAAAATTGTTCCCGTGGTCTGGCATCACTGAAATAAATTCCAAAATATCCGCCTTGCAATAACCTATCCAACGACACCACTCACGACTCTCTAGGACCAACCGTTATTTTACTAGACACAAAATGGCGATTGGGGAAATTAAAAAAAATATGTTAACCAAAAATAAAATCTAAGAAATTAAAAAAAAAAATTGTTCCCGTGGTCTGGCATCACTGAAATAAATTCCAAAATGTCCGCCTTGCAATAACCTATCCAACGACACCACTCACGACTCTCTAGGACCAACCGTTATTTTACTAGACACAAAATGGCGATTGGGGAAATTAAAAAAAAATATGTTAACCAAAAATAAAATCTAAGAAATTAAAAAAAAATTGTTCCCGTGGTCTGGCATCACTGAAATAAATTCCAAAATGTCCGCCTTGCAATAACCTATCCAACGACACCACTCACGACTCTCTAGGACCAACCGTTATTTTACTAGACACAAAATGGCGATTGGGGAAATTAAAAAAAAATATGTTAACCAAAAATTAAATCTAAAAAAATAAAAAAAAAATTGTTCCCGTGGTCTGGCATCACTGAAATAAATTCCAAATATCCGCCTTGCAATAACCTATCCAACGACACCACTCACGACTCTCTAGGACCAACCGTTATTTTACTAGACACAAAATGGCGATTGGGGAAATTAAAAAAAAAATATGTTAACCAAAAATAAAATCTAAGAAATTAAAAAAAAAATTGTTCCCGTGGTCTGGCATCACTGAAATAAATTCCAAAATATCCGCCTTGCAATAACCTATCCAACGACACCACTCACGACTCTCTAGGACCAACCGTTATTTTACTAGACACAAAATGGCGATTGGGGAAATTAAAAAAAAATATGTTAACCAAAAATAAAATCTAAGAAATTAAAAAAAAAAATTGTTCCCGTGGTCTGGCATCACTGAAATAAATTCCAAAATATCCGCCTTGCAATAACCTATCCAACGACACCACTCACGACTCTCTAGGACCAACCGTTATTTTACTAGACACAAAATGGCGATTGGGGAAATTAAAAAAAATATGTTAACCAAAAATAAAATCTAAGAAATTAAAAAAAAAATTGTTCCCGTGGTCTGGCATCACTGAAATAAATTCCAAAATATCCGCCTTGCAATAACCTATCCAACGACACCACTCACGACTCTCTAGGACCAACCGTTATTTTACTAGACACAAAATGGCGATTGGGGAAATTAAAAAAAATATGTTAACCAAAAATAAAATCTAAGAAATTAAAAAAAAAATTGTTCCCGTGGTCTGGCATCACTGAAATAAATTCCAAAATATCCGCCTTGCAATAACCTATCCAACGACACCACTCACGACTCTCTAGGACCAACCGTTATTTTACTAGACACAAAATGGCGATTGGGGAAATTAAAAAAAAAATATGTTAACCAAAAATAAAATCTAAGAAATTAAAAAAAAATTGTTCCCGTGGTCTGGCATCACTGAAATAAATTCCAAAATATCCGCCTTGCAATAACCTATCCAACGACACCACTCACGACTCTCTAGGACCAACCGTTATTTTACTAGACACAAAATGGCGATTGGGGAAATTAAAAAAAAATATGTTAACCAAAAATAAAATCTAAGAAATTAAAAAAAAAATTGTTCCCGTGGTCTGGCATCACTGAAATAAATTCCAAAATATCGCCTTGCAATAACCTATCCAACGACACCACTCACGACTCTCTAGGACCAACCGTTATTTTACTAGACACAAAATGGCGATTGGGGAAATTTAAAAAAAATATGTTAACCAAAAATAAAATCTAAGAAATTAAAAAAAAAATTGTTCCCGTGGTCTGGCATCACTGAAATAAATTCCAAAATATCCGCCTTGCAATAACCTATCCAACGACACCACTCACGACTCTCTAGGACCAACCGTTATTTTACTAGACACAAAATGGCGATTGGGGAAATTAAAAAAAAATATGTTAACCAAAAATAAAATCTAAGAATAAAAAAAAAAATTGTTCCGTGGTCTGGCATCACTGAAATAAATTCCAAAATATCCGCCTTGCAATAACCTATCCAACGACACCACTCACGACTCTCTAGGACCAACCGTTATTTTACTAGACACAAAATGGCGATTGGGGAAATTAAAAAAAAATATGTTAACCAAAAATAAAATCTAAGAAATTAAAAAAAAAATTGTTCCCGTGGTCTGGCATCACTGAAATAAATTCCAAAATGTCCGCCTTGCAATAACCTATCCAACGACACCACTCACGACTCTCTAGGACCAACCGTTATTTTACTAGACACAAAATGGCGATTGGGGAAATTAAAAAAAAATATGTTAACCAAAAATAAAATCTAAGAAATTAAAAAAAAAATTGTTCCCGTGGTCTGGCATCACTGAAATAAATTCCAAAATGTCCGCCTTGCAATAACCTATCCAACGACACCACTCACGACTCTCTAGGACCAACCGTTATTTTACTAGACACAAAATGGCGATTGGGGAAATTAAAAAAAATATGTTAACCAAAAATTAAATCTAAAAAAATAAAAAAAAAATTGTTCCCGTGGTCTGGCATCACTGAAATAAATTCCAAAATATCCGCCTTGCAATAACCTATCCAACGACACCACTCACGACTCTCTAGGACCAACCGTTATTTTACTAGACACAAAATGGCGATTGGGGAAATTAAAAAAAATATGTTAACCAAAAATAAAATCTAAGAAATTAAAAAAAAAATTGTTCCCGTGGTCTGGCATCACTGAAATAAATTCCAAAATATCCGCCTTGCAATAACCTATCCAACGACACACTCACGACTCTCTAGGACCAACCGTTATTTTACTAGACACAAAATGGCGATTGGGGAAATTAAAAAAAAAATATGTTAACCAAAAATAAAATCTAAGAAATTAAAAAAAAAATTGTTCCCGTGGTCTGGCATCACTGAAATAAATTCCAAAATATCCGCCTTGCAATAACCTATCCAACGACACCACTCACGACTCTCTAGGACCAACCGTTATTTTACTAGACACAAAATGGCGATTGGGGAAATTAAAAAAAAATATGTTAACCAAAAATAAAATCTAAGAAATTAAAAAAAAAATTGTTCCCGTGGTCTGGCATCACTGAAATAAATTCCAAAATATCCGCCTTGCAATAACCTATCCAACGACACCACTCACGACTCTCTAGGACCAACCGTTATTTTACTAGACACAAAATGGCGATTGGGGAATTAAAAAAAAATATGTTAACCAAAAATTAAATCTAAAAAAATAAAAAAAAAATTGTTCCCGTGGTCTGGCATCACTGAAATAAATTCCAAAATATCCGCCTTGCAATAACCTATCCAACGACACCACTCACGACTCTCTAGGACCAACCGTTATTTTACTAGACACAAAATGGCGATTGGGGAAATTAAAAAAAAATATGTTAACCAAAAATAAAATCTAAGAAATAAAAAAAAAATTGTTCCCGTGGTCTGGCATCACTGAAATAAATTCCAAAATATCCGCCTTGCAATAACCTATCCAACGACACCACTCACGACTCTCTAGACCAACCGTTATTTTACTAGACACAAAATGGCGATTGGGGAAATTAAAAAAAATATGTTAACCAAAAATAAAATCTAAGAAATAAAAAAAAAAATTGTTCCCGTGGTCTGGCATCACTGAAATAAATTCCAAAATATCCGCCTTGCAATAAGCCTATCCAACGACACCACTCACGACTCTCTAGGACCAACCGTTATTTTACTAGACACAAAATGGCGATTGGGGAAATTAAAAAAAATATGTTAACCAAAATAAAATCTAAGAAATTAAAAAAAAAATTGTTCCCGTGGTCTGGCATCACTGAAATAAATTCCAAAATGTCCGCCTTGCAATAACCTATCCAACGACACCACTCACGACTCTCTAGGACCAACCGTTATTTTACTAGACACAAAATGGCGATTGGGGAAATTAAAAAAAAAATATGTTAACCAAAAATAAAATCTAAGAAATAAAAAAAAATTGTTCCCGTGGTCTGGCATCACTGAAATAAATTCCAAAATGTCCGCCTTGCAATACCTATCCAACGACACCACTCACGACTCTCTAGGACCAACCGTTATTTTACTAGACACAAAATGGCGATTGGGGAAATTAAAAAAAATATGTTAACCAAAAATTAAATCTAAAAAAATAAAAAAAAAATTGTTCCCGTGGTCTGGCATCACTGAAATAAATTCCAAAATATCCGCCTTGCAATAACCTATCCAACGACACCACTCACGACTCTCTAGGACCAACCGTTATTTTACTAGACACAAAATGGCGATTGGGGAAATTAAAAAAATATGTTAACCAAAATAAAATCTAAGAAATTAAAAAAAAATTGTTCCCGTGGTCTGGCATCACTGAAATAAATTCCAAAATATCCGCCTTGCAATAACCTATCCAACGACACCACTCACGACTCTCTAGGACCAACCGTTATTTTACTAGACACAAAATGGCGATTGGGGAAATTAAAAAAAAAATATGTTAACCAAAAATAAAATCTAAGAAATTAAAAAAAAAATTGTTCCCGTGGTCTGGCATCACTGAAATAAATTCCAAAATATCCGCCTTGCAATAACCTATCCAACGACACCACTCACGACTCTCTAGGACCAACCGTTATTTTACTAGACACAAAATGGCGATTGGGGAAATTAAAAAAAAATATGTTAACCAAAAATAAAAATCTAAGAAATTAAAAAAAAAATTGTTCCCGTGGTCTGGCATCACTGAAATAAATTCCAAAATATCCGCCTTGCAATAACCTATCCAACGACACCACTCACGACTCTCTAGGACCAACCGTTATTTTACTAGACACAAAATGGCGATTGGGGAAATTAAAAAAAAATATGTTAACCAAAAATAAAATCTAAGAATTTAAAAAAAAATTGTTCCCGTGGTCTGGCATCACTGAAATAAATTCCAAAATATCCGCCTTGCAATAACCTATCCAACGACACCACTCACGACTCTCTAGGACCAACCGTTATTTTACTAGACACAAAATGGCGATTGGGGAAATTAAAAAAAAAATATGTTAACCAAAAATAAAATCTAAGAAATTAAAAAAAAATTGTCCCGTGGTCTGGCATCACTGAAATAAATTCCAAAATATCCGCCTTGCAATAACCTATCCAACGACACCACTCACGACTCTCTAGGACCAACCGTTATTTACTAGACACAAAATGGCGATTGGGGAAATTAAAAAAAATATGTTAACCAAAAATAAAATCTAAGAAATTAAAAAAAAATTGTTCCCGTGGTCTGGCATCACTGAAATAAATTCCAAAATATCCGCCTTGCAATAACCTATCCAACGACACCACTCACGACTCTCTAGGACCAACCTTATTTTACTAGACACAAAATGGCGATTGGGGAAATTTAAAAAAAATATGTTAACCAAAAATAAAATCTAAGAAATTAAAAAAAAAATTGTTCCCGTGGTCTGGCATCACTGAAATAAATTCCAAAATATCCGCCTTGCAATAACCTATCCAACGACACCACTCACGACTCTCTAGGACCAACCGTTATTTTACTAGACACAAAATGGCGATTGGGGAAATTAAAAAAAAATATGTTAACCAAAAATAAAATCTAAGAAATAAAAAAAAAAATTGTTCCCGTGGTCTGGCATCACTGAAATAAATTCCAAATATCCGCCTTGCAATAACCTATCCAACGACACCACTCACGACTCTCTAGGACCAACCGTTATTTTACTAGACACAAAATGGCGATTGGGGAAATTAAAAAAAAATATGTTAACCAAAAATAAAATCTAAGAAATAAAAAAAAAAATTGTTCCCGTGTCTGGCATCACTGAAATAAATTCCAAAATATCCGCCTTGCAATAACCTATCCAACGACACCACTCACGACTCTCTAGGACCAACCGTTATTTTACTAGACACAAAATGGCGATTGGGGAAATTAAAAAAAAATATGTTAACCAAAAATAAAATCTAAGAAATAAAAAAAAAATTGTTCCCGTGGTCTGGCATCACTGAAATAAATTCCAAAATATCCGCCTTGCAATAACCTATCCAACGACACCACTCACGACTCTCTAGGACCAACCGTTATTTTACTAGACACAAAATGGCGATTGGGGAAATTAAAAAAAAATATGTTAACCAAAAATAAAATCTAAGAAATTAAAAAAAAAAATTGTTCCCGTGGTCTGGCATCACTGAAATAAATTCCAAAATATCCGCCTTGCAATAACCTATCCAACGACACCACTCACGACTCTCTAGGACCAACTCTCTAGGACCAACCGTTATTTTACTAGACACAAAATGGCGATTGGGGAAATTAAAAAAAAATATGTTAACCAAAAATAAAATCTAAGAAATAAAAAAAAAAATTGTTCCCGTGGTCTGGCATCACTGAAATAAATTCCAAAATATCCGCCTTGCAATAACCTATCCAACGACACCACTCACGACTCTCTAGGACCAACCGTTATTTTACTAGACACAAAATGGCGATTGGGGAAATTAAAAAAAAATATGTTAACCAAAAATAAAATCTAAGAAATAAAAAAAAAAATTGTTCCCGTGGTCTGGCATCACTGAAATAAATTCCAAAATATCCGCCTTGCAATAACCTATCCAACGACACCACTCACGACTCTCTAGGACCAACCGTTATTTTACTAGACACAAAATGGCGATTGGGGAAATTAAAAAAAAATATGTTAACCAAAAATAAAATCTAAGAAATAAAAAAAAAAATTGTTCCCGTGGTCTGGCATCACTGAAATAAATTCCAAAATATCCGCCTTGCAATAACCTATCCAACGACACCACTCACGACTCTCTAGGACCAACCGTTATTTTACTAGACACAAAATGGCGATTGGGGAAATTAAAAAAAAATATGTTAACCAAAAATAAAATCTAAGAAATTAAAAAAAAAATTGTTCCCGTGGTCTGGCATCACTGAAATAAATTCCAAAATGTCCGCCTTGCAATAACCTATCCAACGACACCACTCACGACTCTCTAGGACCAACCGTTATTTTACTAGACACAAAATGGCGATTGGGGAAATTTAAAAAAAATATGTTAACCAAAAATAGTCACCCATTAAAAAACCTACTCCGGCAGAAATTAATTACAAAATTTTGTGCTGATAAAACTTATCTCCCAGAGGATCCTATCTCTGTATTGGGAGGTGGGAGAAAAATAAGAAAATTTTTTTGGTAACACGACGGCCGCGCGCGGCCGTCGTGTTACCAAAAAAATTTTCTTATTTTTCTCCCACCTCCCCACAACCCGGGGGGGCTTTCTTTAACCTGTATGCCATCCATCTTCTCATATCTCTCTTCCTCTCTCTTCTTCTACCCCCGTGTATTAATTTCACCTGTTATGGTTTAATTTCATAGGCTATTCTCGGATATTGGTGTTTCTCTTCTCTCTCTCCTATCTCCTATCTCGTTATGAGACATGTTATAGCGCTCACGAATTTCCTTTATTGTCACATTGTCTTAATCATCTTCACCATAATCTCTTTGTAAAGTAACAAATTATTTTTAATATGAACGAACTTGGTTTGTAAAAGAAACTGCGAATTATATATTGAACAGAAATTTGGAGTGCATAATTGATTTTTTATTCTAGACATCAACTAAGGTGTAACATTGATAGAGTTTTGGTTTGTGTCAAATCACTGTATTGTTATCTCGTTCTGAAACCTATCATTTTATTGCAGAAAAAATTCATTTATCAAAGACACAAATCACGAAGGCATAGAGCCAAGAAAATTTGCCGCTAGTTACCGCCATATTTTCATGGCGTAATAAGGTTTGTGTCTCTGATAGATGTTTGGTTTGTGTCAAATCACATAGTTATCTTTCTATATGAAAATCATAGTACCTTTGTATCATATTGACTGATTCGGTTTTAAAACGGCATCCGAACCTGAAGTGTAACTGTTTTTATTTATTATTTTTCATAGCTATAGACCCGGACCCGGTTTAGATTGGGAAGATTGAGTCCGGACTCACGTCAGTTTGTAGGCAAGAGAAGTGTGGGGTGAGAGGTTTCGTGAGGCATGAAGAAAATATTAAAACCAGACTCAGGAGTCCGTTGTTTTTTTTTTATATATATTTAGCGCGCACTGAAGGGGATTTTATCTACCCTTTACATGTCAGAGACACAGTGCGAGCTTTAGGTAAGTAGGAGGGGATTTGAAAGGAGATGTTGTTGTTTCAATGTGCGAAATGTAAAATTGTTGTTGTTTTCAATACATTTTGAGGCGCCTCACAGAAAGTAATGTAAACACGACCATACTCACCAATCCGTGCTCAACCTTACCAATCTAAACAGGGTCATAAATCGTATTTGGGCAAGATGAGTTAAAAAACATAATAATAGTGGAAAAACAAAAGGGAAATCAAATACATATACAGGAAAAGGTACGAGATTGGAAACTGTAAGTTTGGATATGAATGTGAAATTAAAGCGTTATTTGTTTTTGTTCTGGTTTTAGGTATACCATCTCTTAAGTTAATATATCTATTGTATTATGTCGTGAAATTAATGTTACTATTGAACATGCTGGTTATTTTAAATATTTCGTCTTCTAGTTCCGGGATGCTAGGAATACAGGACTTCTGCATCTAAATCTGAATTTGAATCTTTTCAACTGCTGTGCAAAAGGCATAAAATATTTAAGTAGAAAAACCTAATGTGTCGAAAAAGGTCATTAGGATCTTCAACATTTCTCTCTTGGTGGGGCGATGACAATCGAAGAAAATTTCTCTATGAAGAGCGTTCATTGATAGTTTGAAGGTAAGAAATCTTGTATTGTTGAGACCGATAAGTAGTCATGGAGGAGCGTTCTAATAGGATTTGATATTCAGATCTTTGAGGTGTTCATATTTTTTCAAGGATTCAAAATTGAGTGATTATCTCGGTAAGCCTAAACTCTTAGCCGTATGCACGTCAGATAATGATTAGATTTTAAATTCAGGTTGGGTGCCAGATATGCGTAGTTGAACCACCTAAGATCCAGCTTCAAGCCTACAGGTATCGCCCGTCCATTTAAGACGCAATGGTTCCGGTTTTTTTTTAAGTTGTAACTATATACAGCAATTTCCTCATCTAAAAGGTTCACCGATGTTCTTTTAAAACACTCTATTTTTTAATTTCTATTGAGATCCAGAAATATTTTTCAACTGTGGCACAGCCGCCTTTGCAAACTCAGCATTTAGAATATGCTGGAGTAAGCGTATCTTCTTTATCTGCCTGATGATGGGCATTAACATCTGGTTTTCCTCTTACAATTCTCCCAGCCTTTTCACTGCTTTAGCGAACTTTATGAGCCATTTATTAAAATGATAGAGGTTACACTCCGGAAGCATATACTTGTGTCAGCCCCAACTCAGTCGAATGTAGGAAGTTTGTTCTCGAGTTCAATAGTGGCCCAGTAGTTTTAAACTGCGATAGAGAAATCAACAATGCTTTCAAAATTTCCTTATTTCGGCGCTGGTATCGCTTGAATCTTTTGAAGAACGGCTTGGATTATCACTTTCGGCCTACCAAATTTGTTTCTCAAGGCTTTTATTTTTATTAACAAATTGAGGTTAAATGAAAATACTTCTACAAGATTATTCCATAAAGTAAGCATATCTGAAATCTATTTCTTAACTTCATCTTCTTTTCGATATCTATTCACTTTTCGATATCTATACGCTTTAGAAAATATAGATACATCGTGCTTCGTCGTATTTTCTGAGAGTATTCTGTGACAGCTGATAAGTTTTCACCTTCGGTGTAAAATACTTCTTTGTATTTACGAATACAAGAAGTTAAAAAGTGTCTATTTGTAAGGTTACTTATATTTTGCTTTTTGAAAAAAGGTGTCTAAAGTCTTTACTAAGTATATGAATTTCTTCTTCATTTAATGAAGTTTGAGATTTGCAACTGCAATAGTGGTGATAGTATCTTTCGTAATTAACTGTAACAGCTGCAGTAACTCACACCCAATTATTCCGTCAAAATCTATATTTAAATTACTTTTAAGCATTTTAATTTTTTTGAAAGGAATTTTAAATTCTTTAAATAAAGCAATAGTTATTTTTGATGTTGCCGGGATAATTGAAATAGTTTTGAGCAAAATTGACTTAACAAGATCCATTTTTAAGGAACTGCGAATAAGATTTTTTTGTATTATTGAAAAGCTTGCTCCTGAATCTATTAATAATTTTATTGGTACGGTCTTTGTTTGATGTATTATAAAGGGGCGAGATCTGAGGTGACTGATTGAAAATTTTAGAAACTCAAAATTTTATGGATTTTTTAGCTTGTACATGATCTATTTGCATAATAACACTTGTATCTAAAAGTTGTAAAATTTTTAGAATTCTGTTGTGAAATTCCTTTTTTTATTTCTAAAATTTGGATTTTGTGAAGCCAGATTTGGTTACTATGAGTATAATTGATGTTATTCCCTTATTTATTGTATTGATTATTATAAAAAAAAATTGGGTTAGTTATTCTGTCGAGAATTATTTGAATATTGAAATATTCTGATTAAATTTAAATTTTGTTGATTACCCATGTTAAAATTGAATAGTTTTGGGGAAAACTTTGGTGTTTGTATACTAAAATTATTGTTCAAGTTATATGTTTGACAAAAATATTCCCTATCTACTAAAAAATCTTTAACTTCTCGAAGATAAGATGGATTCCTGCCTTAGAGTATAAGATTTGGTTCGCTGGGTAATTTGTTTATAAGCATGCTTAAAACCATACTTTCTGTTTTGTTCCCTATTATACCTACGAATTATTAATAAATAATATTATACCTTCTTAATAATATAAGAATATTTTCAGACAATTTTTCTACTAAATTTTGAAGTTTTTATTTTTCCAAATGTGCAATTTGATTTTAAAATTGATCAAATTTACCCCGCCAATTTGTCGGGTCATTATTGTTAACTAAAATTAAATTTGCGAGATGTTTAATCTTTTGCCTGTAGTGCGCCAGTTACATATATTTCTTAGATTTTCAAATAATACCTACATATTATTATAATATAAATACAGATAAATTTAATACTCATAACGAAAGGATATTAAATAAAGGAGAGCTATTGCACAATGCATTATTTAAACAGTTATTTTTTTATATTTTTTATAAAACTGTATGAAAATTATATTGGTCATGCAACTTCACTCAACAATAGTTTTATTTCGATGAAGTCATATTAGAGTAGGTATATTAGATGCTGATAGGTAAAATAGGATATGTAACTCATTGGTTTCATTTTATATCTCTCATTTCTCCCATTCACCTAGGAAATTGTATTAAAGACGTTTTAACCACCAATTATGAGCACCATACAAATTAGCGATATTCTATTTATAGAGTATTGCAGAATTTATTAATATGAATGAGCTTTACGTGAAAAGAAACTACGAATTATAATGAACTCAAATATTTGGTGCCATTTTGTTTTCTTTAATACACAAACCTAAGATGTATCTTTGAATATTTACTTTGTATATGAAAAACATAGTACCCTTTCTCAAATTTTATTGCGGAGAGCTTGTGGAAACTTTAATTGATATTATTTACTGATATTTTTAGGTTATGGCAATCGAAATAATATTCTCCTCGTGCTCCTACTCCCAATTTCCGTGCAAAAACGATTCCCCAAATCAAATTTCACATCTTAAAAAATACAGCGCCACCACAAGGCCAAGGGTCGGGGCCATGATACCTAGTACCCACTATGTTTTTCATATCCAAAGTTATTTATTGATTTGTTTCAAATCGCTTTACCGCTTCCTGAGGTTTAATAAGTGTCTTTTAGACACTGTGTGTTGGTGTCGCTCTATAAATTATTGAATATAATTGTATCTTGTATTTTCTTAAGTTTTTGACTACTATTGATGAGTATTCAAAATATGCAATAATACACAAATTAGAGGATACGAATTGGATAGCAATTTTAAATGCACTTAAACAAAGAATCAAATGTTTAGAAAAACCGAACAAAATTAATGAAAAATGTATGCATGGCAGAAAAGTTGGCAAGAGTATGATAACCGGGGCGCCGAGAAATGATAACGGATTTTTGTAGAACATGGTAATACAAGCATTTTTTAGGCGGTAGGGGCAATTTAAAAAATATGTACGTTAAATGGAAAACAATTAATTAAAAACTAACGGTAATACTTACAACTAATTTTTATACATTTTTTTTTAAGCCAACACTTTTGTCTATTAGCCAGTTTTTGAATCAAGTCAAAACTGTGCATAGTTTTTGAAAAAAATTGTTTTAAACTCAAAATTTGGACAAAAAAAAGTTAAAAATAAGGTTTAAAGTGTTATTTTTCAAAACTTTAACATTACCTACTATTGTTTTTTTTAGAATTCATTGCTTTAATTTGTTTTTGATCAATGCAATTTACCAGAACAGAAAAACTCGTATCACTTCAACAGCACAAATTTTAAAAGAGGTGTACTTTGAAAAGATAATATTAGGAGAATCAGACTCCATACATATTTTAAATGGAAAAGGATTGGAAACATATGGCTGAATATTACATTGAAGTCTTAAATTTTAGATAAGATTTAGTTGAATATTAAAAAAAATTTATCCAAAATTCATAAAAAAAAAATCTAGTACCTATTGTAATTATCTCATTTTCAAAATTAAATAAAGCCGCATGATCTTTGTTTCTTTTTTCGATTGCGGCCTTATTTCGATTATCAGTTATTAATGCTGAAACGTCAGGGATGTGAAAGTTGTTTTCGTTTTTTTTACTTTGTTTTTTTTTTTTTTTATTTGTCTTTGGTTAGTAAAATATTAAAAGACTTTAAAGTGAACTAATTACATCGGTAACAATTTAACCTTTTATTCAACAGTTATATGGAAACACGCTCTCCTTACACACAAAAGAAACAATATTTCTGGCAATCAAACCTATTTTTGTTGTTACATTAAAGTAGCTATGATACATACATAATATTATAAATCTAAAGATATGCTTAATGGTATTTTATGCTATTTTTTCAGATGTAAAACACTTACATTCCAACGAACACACAAATTTACACGGGGCTCATATACAAACTAAACTAAACTTTAGGGTTGTAATGTTGTAAATAATATTTGTATGTATGTATAGGTATATGTTTGATGTGTGATCGTCGGAGCGAGTGTTTTGAAATAAAACTAGGTTCTATCAAAAGACATAAGGATAATACAGGAAATTCTTCTAATATGTATTTAAGCATTATTATTAAAAATATTTGGTTCTTATAGGACATGAATCTTATATAATATCTAATATAATTTGGTGGTCTTTTTAAATTAAAAAAATCGTATCCTTAAATTTTAAAATTTTAATTATTATATTTTTTTAATACTATACTGAAACTTCTTTCGTGTACTTAGAACGATCATTTAAATCTAAAAGTAACTTATCAGGTCGACGTTGAACTCGAGCTTCACTACTTTTCTTAGCACCGTTGGAAGCATAGGATAGGTTACTTTGGCTTCCATTGGTATCCGAAAAGAGAATAGGCAAAATACTTGCAGATGAGGTGGTTGATTTCGATTTTTCTCTTTTAACTTTATTATCACCATCATTTGTACTTCCACCAGTCTCATCATCAGTAGTATAAAATGTTATATCTTCAGTTGAATGATTTGTTTTTCGAATTTGGTCTATATTGTTAACACTGCACGTCGGCGATACAGCGCAGCTTTCCAACGTACTAGAAGTACTACTTAAACTGCCTGTTATTGCATATCTCCCGGGCTTATCTAGTATTTCGTTGCTTTGATGTTTCACTGATCTCCTCACGTTGGGACCAGATGATGAAGAAATTTTTTTCAAACTTCTGCTTAATTTGTTTCTACAATTATCACATACTAAAAAGTTTTCACTTTTTTTATAACTATCACAATTTATATTGTTGGAAACATTGACACCTATCAATTTTTTTTGTTTTTTAATAATTTTTACAGATGAATTAGATTTTGTTGATCCAAGAGTGGAGGTACCATATATATTAGATTTTCTAATTCTAGTTCTTGATCCCTGATTGGAACAAGAAGAAGTTGAAGACGGTCTGCCTTTTAACAAACACTCTTCAAGTGCAGTGCGTTTAGTATTTTCACATATATTATCTAAATTGCTAGGTTGTGAACACATGCAGTCCAATTTAATATTAGCGAAACTTATGCTCCCTTCTGGTTGTGGTGATCCTAGTTGTTGGCACGATAATGTTATTGCACCCCTTTTTTCTAATTGTTTGCAACTATTGCATTTAATATTTGTGTTGAGCTGCATTAAGCTGTGCAAATAATCTTCTCCAGTCATAGAAGTATTCACTGATTTTACGGCAACCTGTACAGTTGGGAGTGGTAGAGAGTCTTGAGTTATGGTTGTGACGGGTATAATCGATGCAGTGTTATTATTTTGTTGGTATTTATCCACATCTTTGCTTAATGAAAGTATTGAGATATGGGAGGCTTGTTGTTGCAATTTCGTTGTTGATGATTGCAGTTGGCTACTTGAATATGATTTTAAACTTTCGAGTAGATGTGAAATTGTTGTAACAGCAACACCTTTTGGAGGTGCCATTTCCTGTATGCGCTGCAGTTGCAAACTCAGAAGACGAATTTCTTCCAACGCTTCATGATCAGATAATTTCGTTTCTGAAATAAAAATGTTTTATATGATAAGTAATATGCAATCTTGCATTTTATCATGCTAAATAGAGTGTATCAAAACACTTAATATATTGCATTTTAATCTTATAAGACGATTTTAATGATTAGATATTTGTTCTTACAACATGATTGTAAGACCCATTATTACATATGGGTACGTTGCTTGGGGCAAAAACCGAACTCGTAACAACTAAGAAGGCACTAGCAATAAGCTAAAAATGCTCACTTGCTACTGCAGTCATGGAGGTTAACCTCCACCACCACTACACTACAACCAAAACACGTGGTTATAGAGAGTGCTCCTGAGGGAGCCATGGGAAATGTAACTTTAGGGTTGTAATGTTGTAAATAATATTTGTATGTATGTATAGGTATATGTTTGATGTGTGATCGTCGGAGCGAGTGTTTTGAAATAAAACTAGGTTCTATCAAAATAAAATATGTCAAAACTTTTTTTGTAGAACTTAAAATTTCCTATAAGAAGGAGTTATGCTCATGATTTGGAAAGATGGTATTCTAAAGATAAAAAGATGTAAGAACATGTGTTTTTTCCCATACAAATCGTATGGAAAAACGAAAAGTGCGATGAGGGGGTCTAAACGTAATATTAACGTTTAGACCCCCTCATCGCACTGAGCTAAAATTTTTCCAACCTTTTTTTTTTGAAAAAAAAAACAAATCCTTTGAGCCTGTTTCGGGGGAAAATCAAAAATACACAAAAATGATTTGAAACACTCTAATACACATACATATGTATATAAAATGCAAAAATGTTGGTGCATTAGAATTCATTTCCAAAACAATTTATACAACTAATTTGCTAGTAAATTACCAAGTTTACACTCACCTAGTTGTGCTGTTGAAGTTGTTGCCGAACTTGGGTTACCAAACGTTCGCAATTGAGGTCGAAAGTTAAATTTTGCGCCAGATGATTTAGCTCCCAACCCAATTGCTTCTAAATGAGATTTTCCACTTCGCAGAACAATGTATACCTAATAAATAATAGAAATAGGTTTTTTTTTTAATTGCGTATTTATTATATTTATTAAAGTAATAGAAATAGGAAGCAACAATTCAATAAAAATGGTTTTATGAGGAAAAATCATGCAAAAACTATCTTTTCGAAACGTTTATCAAGCAATCTTTAAAAACTTTAGATTAATAATTAAAAAAAATAATCAAATTAATTAAATAAGGGGCCCTTATGTGTTTTATAAATATTATTACATATTATTATTTACATAATAAATATTGTGTTTATATGGATAAACGATCATTAGCACGTGTCTTCCAGGGTGTTATTATTTCTTCAGAGAAAGTTTCATCTACTGAGGACTCTGAGGTTTCAGTACTTGCATGTTATCAAAATTCTTATAAATCTTTATATTATTTTATGTTCTTATTGACCAAGTAAATGCATTGATGCTTTCTTCATAAGATAGTTTGAAATACACAAATTGAAAACTAATATAATAATAAGTACCTACTTGGCGAATTGAAAATATTTTTAACACAAAATATTCTTAAAATTGTTTGTCATCGACAAGAGGTGTATCTTTTGTTTATGAAGTTAAACGGCTTCCCAAATATGCAACAACAACCCGTTGCTATGATTGACAAAATGACATTGTTGTTATTGAATTTATACTATATTGGTCCAGGGAAACTTTAATAAGAATAACGAAAATAATCCAATAGAAAGTTTTGCCGGATTCATTTTTAATTTCTATATAATCGACCGATGCCTGAAGTTCTTTAAACTTAAAAACGTTTATTTAGTTTCGAAGAGCTGACGTACAGTTCAAACCGAAGTTGGGCGGTATGAGTAGAAAATAGCTATGGGAAAGTTGTATAACGGTTTCTTTTTGTATTAATTAATTAATTATTTCGAAAACTCCTTGTTATGAAGAATAAACTAATAAAAGGATACTTTTAGTTCTTTTTTCGAATCACAAAAGAGAAAATCATTAAATAAGCTTTCCAATATACATATTTCATTTCTCAAAAAGATGAGACACAAAACCGGGCACACAGTTGAAACACCTAAATCTGGAAAAAAAATCCCAATACAAAAAGTGTGCAAATCAACAAACATAATTTTTTAGTATAACATACGATCTGGAAAAATAATTTTTGCCGCAAATCGAAGAATTGGCAAAAACTCATCTTTTCAGATTTTATCTGAAAAAAAAAGATTTAATTAGATGCAACGCACAATATTAAGATTTCCAAGATTTAAGGAGATAATAAACGATAAAAAAATGGAAAATTAATTTAGTATTTATGAACTGTAAGGTGAAAGCAGCACGCTACTAAATCATTATGGAAACAGATTTTTTTCAATTTCACGATACTTATTTTATCGCATGATAAAATTTTCTAGCAAGCTAATATGGCAATTCACACAGATCCGGCATCGTAAAAACTTAATTAAAAACCCAAAACGTGTAGCAACTGCAATGGTCATTCTATATTCTACATAAGGAGATGAAAATCTAAGTGGCCTGCATCAGTGCATCCACATTCCATTAGATCCTTTAGCATCTAAGTATAGGGTAAAGTAGGGTTTCCAACTTTCCTCAATACTAAAGGACGTAATTTGTCAAAATAAATAAAAATAAAAATTTTATTCACATAAAACAAAAAACTTTATACCATAAAAAGCCAAATAATATATCCTTCTTAACATGCATTTATAATTTTTAAAAATAACACTGGTCAGCAAAATATCACTTCTTTTTTACACTAAAACCGGAAAAAAATGTTCCCCAGATTTTTGGTATGCTGAATTCGAAATAAAAAACATAGCATCACGTCAGATTTCAAAATATTTCTGTTTTTCTTGGTACATTGAAGCTAAGTAAACTTATTTTTCACAAGCTTAATTACTTATATACCAAGCTCAGATTTTATCCAGTTTTGCTATTTTGTAGTTATGCTACAGTAGGTGTTATTTTGTACTGATTTCGAAAATTCAATTTTTGTTTCTCAACAAAATTTTTGTTGACCAAAGTTATAATAAAATTAAAACAAAATTATTGTTTTAACCAAAACCATTGCCGTATTCCTAATTGGATTTTCTGTCGATGAATAAATGTGACTTTTACTTTTAAGACGATAATATATTTTTTTTTTTTTTTTGAAATAGATGATGTTTTCTGCACCAAAATCTTCGTCTCGAAAAGAAGTTATAAGACGAGTTTTAATCAAAATATTTTTTTGATTTTTTTGTATTACCTAATTTTAAAACATTTCATTTTTCAATTGATTTTATATTCAAAAAATACCCTATAATTATAACTTTCAAACTAAGACAAAAAATATTTGAACTACTCGTACATTTTACAAAAATGTCATCGAAAGAAAAGCTCATCCCGTTGACATTGACGAAAAATAATGCCCTGAATTTTATGCAGAAGAAAATCAAATGTAAGTATTTGAAAACAATAATATCTGTTATAAACATTCTTGATGATTTATTTCATTTTTAATTTCAAATTTACACGATATTTTGTTTTTAATTTTCAAAAATAGGTTTATTTATCTTTAGGCGTAAAACGGATACACAAAAATTAAGGTGATGTCTTTATATTTATGTTTATATTTCTTTGTTTTTTGTTAAATTTTACAAAACAGTTTCACGAGTCATTTGATTTTTTTTTTGGGTATTGTTTTGACAGGATTTTGACATTTTTATCATTTTTATGAGTTCACAGCTTGTGATCTAATCGGAATGACAGCGAAGGTTTCCCAATTTTATGTTGATAATAATGTGCCTTTAACAATTTAAAAAAAAAAATTTTTTAAAAATATTTTTGTAATAGGGTATAACCTGAGTTATGAGCTGTAACAAATGATACAATGAATCTCGCGAAACAAAAAAGACATCTACGTTTACCATTGAACAAGCAGAAGTTCGTAAAAAGTGTAGCAAAACAAACATGTCAATTATAAATACTTAATAATTTTGTAAAGGAGGTCATTTCTTAGTAGGGGAGAACGGGAGAAAAAAAAATTGCAATGGAGGACTGTCCTCTCAAAAGGAGGACGGTTTGGAACCAACCGTTTGGAAACAACCTAGTTTTTTTAAAACTATGTAGTTACAACTTCTTTTAGTCTGAAGAACACATTCCTACCATACATTCCAATATACATTTTCGTATGTACAGATCAAAAATATCATTAAACAGTTACGAGTAGTTAAAAATTCAAATTCAAAAAAAAAAATTCAAATTAAATCAAACGTGGCAACATTGTATCATGCCTCTTCAATCGCGTTTGATCGCTTTTGTTTTTGTTTTTCATTTTTTGTTTACATATTGTGAGTGTTATAGTTTTTGTTGTGCTTTTACTGTTTAACCAAATCACAAGAAATTGTATCGCCGATGATTAGCACTGGATACATAGTCGTGTTTGCTGAGGATGGAATGAAGGTATTCCGAAATGCATTCAAAGTGAGTCGAATAGTAAAGGATCGTTTTATATTTCATTTAATTATTAATGTAATTTTCCTGTCCGGTTAATTTTGTGAAATCACTAAGGTGTTAATAACTAGTTGATTTTTAAGGATTTCACGCGGTTCAACTCAATAATAATTTATTAGTTAATTAATATGTCAAATAATATATCTTACATAGGAAAGAAATAACAAATGAGTACCTATTTTAACAATGATTTTTGAATAAAGTTCGTCAACAACAATATCATTGAGAAATGCAGCTGGAGGATTAAAAGGTTCATGCTTTCCGAATCCAAGGTGCATAGCGGTGGACGTAATGTGGGCACAGGTACCAACAGTTCTTCGTCCAGTCAAACATGTACTGTACAGTTACATTGCGCCGATGGAACTTTTAGATCTGTCAATTAAAATGTAGCAGAAATATGATCTTCACCGGATATACCGCGACTGGATAATTCCTCTTAATAACAAAACATTCGGGGTACTTTGCTTAGATTTAAGAAAGAATTATCTCGAAATACTTCAATTGTGTATAAACCATTTCGCAAATTTTCCCCAAAATATGATTTGGCAAGTTTAAGTTGGTAAGTTGTAAGTCTTTTAAAGTCTTGAACGTTAAGTTTATCAGTATCTATATTGACAACTTGAATTTTGTGTATGATTTTTTTTTTGATGGAGAGTCCCATTTCAGAAGAAACAGGCTGCTTTTTCACATCTCTTGACAAGAGACGATTTCTTTCAAGTCATTCCCTGCGAAAAAGATTTTCATACACTTATTCATACACTTATTCGTAGGTCATATAATATGTGTATACCACAATCTTGATTTCGTACATAATCCCCATGGTACGTCGATCCGGATGAATATTCTTGGCCAAAAATCCCAATTATTATAATTACCCTTATATGTATCGATTTTCACCGCATTTAAGTTACATTTCAAATAATGCAAACCTTGTCTTACTTTGTACTTCTATTTTGCCAATAACTTTTTTTCACGCCGAATTGAGACTTACTGCCATATTAACAATAATTGATCTCCACAAAAATACCTTTCCAATGAATGAATATGTTATATATATATACATTTTTTGCCATTGTCCTTTAACTTTAATTTATGTGATATTCTTTAGAAATATCGGTATAACACAGAAAGGAATACAAATTATTTGCAAAAATCACAATCCCAGGCGACTCTGGTTCTGCGCAAGCATTATGTTCCCAGAGACAAACACTGTTTATAGCGTGTGTGAGTTTCCGTTTGAGAGAAATGCCTGCATTCCATATTAGGGATACTATTCCATATTTGGTCACTTTCCTCTTTTATGTATGAAAGTATATTAATATTGTGGAAATTAAAAATTCGCGCAAACTATTATTTTGTTACTTTATCAAAGAATACATAGAATAATCGAAGCCAACAAATTTGTGAATTTAGTACTAAACTGGTAAATAGCACTTTATTATGTATATACTCTCTGCGCGTTAAAGTTTGTTTTTTTTTTGATTTTTGAATTCTTACAAATATCGATTGATTTTTTCTTATATTATAAAAATTTCTTTGTGCTACTTTTTTCCCTCTTCACCATTTTCTTGCGATTTTTTAAATTCCCTAGTAGCAGCATGCATTGGTTTCAAGTAATTTATTAGATGTCAGATATGCTTAGTGTGCAGAAGGCCCCCGCGAAACAATAAAAGTACATAATAGCTTTTTTTTATTATTGAGGATACCTTAATATCCTCATATTATGTTCTAGGTTTCAAATTTTTCCATCTACTTTTACAATATTCACAAAATTTTAAATAAAATGCAAGTGCTCTTGTTTATTTCAATTAAATTTGGCACATATTTTTTATTATACATAGCTACTTACTTTGCTTCCAAATATCAGTCCCAAAAGAAGTGTCACCGTAAGCTGTGTGTGACTAAAGAATATAATGTATAAGAGATCGGGGTTCGCTGGTGACTGTAAAAATAACCTGAATTTATAAAGAAATTGTATGGCAATTAATAACATTGATAGCAAGCTCAAGAAGAAAAAACAAAAGCAAATTAGTATTTATTAAGTAGAATAATATACGAGGGGGACCCAAAAAACGGGAATTTCGTCATAACTTCTTTATTTCTCAATATTTTAACACCAAATTCAAAATATTCGCCATTGACCACAACGCACATCTCCAAACGATTCTTCCATTGTTCAAAATAGTTTTTAAATTCACTCATCGGGATGTCCTTCCAGCAATTTTTGTTTCACGTCCTCTACAGTGGAAAAACGCTTTCCTTTCATATTCATTTGAGCCTCTCCCTCCCCACCACAGCGTAATTCCCGAAACTTATGGGTTCCCCTCGTGCCCTCGTATATAAATAAGTCAACAAATTTTGTTTTTTTTTATTTCGGCTTTAGCATAAAATAAATTTTCGCAGTTTAACTGAGAGGTCAAGATTGTTGTTAATTGAATTTTCATTCTTCTGTTCCTGATAGCTAGAAACATACAAACATTTATATTTTCATTCCCTCCCTAACTAAAAAATTGCTCCTCTACAATTCATTATTCTAAAAACTAATTTTAGATTTACAGTTTTTGTAGTGAGGTAAGAACAGTATAAGTGCATTGTCTTTCGCTTCAATATTTCTATTCCAACTAAAGTTTTCAATTTTACTTCCACAACCGACAAAAAAACCTTAAAATCTCTCAAGAGTTATTTTACAAAACTAAGATAGATGCCAGAAATCATATTTAAATTATAATGCCAACAGATTATCTTTGAAATAGAGTCCATTTCATGTCAATTTGAAAAATCCATCTTTGTTTTATTCCATTTCAAAATTCTATACCTCTACTAGGTTTTTTACCTTTACCAGCCTTAAAAAACAAGTCATAAAATCCAGGAAAAATATCTTATGGATTCACAAGCTAAAATATTGAACACTTTAAAAAATTATTTATAGAAAGAAACTAAATAATTATTATTTTAAAAAACATATTATATTCGCAGGATTACTTGACCAAAAAAAATGATTTTTTTAGCCATTTTTTTAGTTTTTTCTTGCATATGCATATAAAAAAATAATGTAAAACTATTTTTATTTTTGAAATATTTCTTGATTATACATACATATGTTAAATATGTTTTCATTATTAAAAATTTGAGTTTTTCACTTACATAGAAACGTTTAAAAAGCACGTGAGGAGAAATTCGTTATAAATTGCCATAGATATGAAACGACTCTCGTTGAATTCTGATGGTGCCTTTCTAACCATTATACATAATCGTACTCCCCAGGCAAGAAACAAGACTTCCACTAAAGATAAATAGAATTAAAACCAACTATATCAGTCATACAGTATTATAAAAAAGGACAAAAGCATTTAAATCTGTAAATTAGAAAATATTATTTTTTTTTTCAAATCATAAAGCAGATTTCACACAATAGGATGAATGCGACAAGGAACAAACATTAAATTTTTTAAATAGCTATTATGAGTATGCCAACACATTATAAATTACTTAGTTTGTTCCTTATCTATTTCCTTATTAACGCTCATCCTTTTTGTTCACACATTGTACCACTACATCATTTTTGCACGACAGAAATCATTTGTAATTTAGTCTCTAATAAAATAACTGCCGCTCATCAAAAATACTACCAATGAAAACAAATGTCAAGAATGCATACAAGGCCACGGGCCGAGACCAGGCTTACTTTTGAGTTTTTTGAGAGCTACCTTTATTAATGTCGATATACGGTTTTTTTAGTTTCCCTATTGAAGTTCCTACATAAACATGAGCATCTAAACTACGATTATAAAGATAAGGAATATGTATATAACATTTTATTACGAAAGATGTTGCAAATTTTAAACTGAATTTCTTTGTTTCACAAGATTAAATTATTAATTTTTATTATTTTTTTTATTTAATAAATTCATTTTTATTTTGCATTTATTTGTTACATCGTATTTCAAAACAAAATTTATGAATTTTTAACGCTATGGCTAAGCTGGCAGCTCGAATGGCAACGGTTGTAACATTTGTTTATATGAACGAAAAAAAAAATATACAAATTATAAATAAATTCTGAACAAATTTCGCTATTGAAGATTAAAATATATACTTATTTATTAAACTTTCAACTATATTAAGTGGAAATTAATTTGATGATAATGTAGTCATACTTATTTTCAGATTTTTTGACGATATACATCCCACTGTTACCAAATAATCTATTAATGAAATCCTTCTAAAGTAGTTTCTAAAACTTTGGCGATAACTGTTGTAGAATTCTTAACGTTATATGTAGAGTTTGAAGTAATTTTATTTGAAATTTTAACAATATAATTCGAAAGTTCGTAACATGGAACGTTAATTATTGAAGTACAAATAGGTCTTAATGGTACAATTTAGTTATGAGTATGTTGTCACATACTTTTTCCACATTCATTTACTAATTTACTACAACTAAAATGTTATTACGACTTTTGAGTTTATTAGAGTCATTTCTTATAATTGTATCTCTTCTTTTGTTTTGATAAGTTCTTCTCCGTCTGCAATCATATTAAACAGAGAAAAATTTGCTTTTTGAACTGGTGATGCAAATGTAGGTCCTAATCACAAAAACCATTTAATATCTCCCGGAAATTCTTAGCAAGTTTTATTAACAAATCAATTTTCTTCATAATGTATTCGCATTTCAAGCTTAAGTTTATTTTTCAACTGTTCAAGGTTTTTCTTCTGATTATGTTTTTGAACTCATATTAATTTTGTTTTGGATATGTAAAATAAACTTTACGGGTAAGCCAATAATTGTAGTGCTCCTCAAAACAAGTGTTTTATGTTGAAGATAAATTGAAAATCTTTTATGACTTATTATTTTTGTATTATTATTATTCGTTAAATGGAACTCATGCTTTTACTGTCCATATTTTGTCTCTACTAGCTGAATTATCGACAGGTCAATATTTTAGTGTAAAAATAAAAAATCAATTATGGATGGGGTAAGCGAAACAGTGGTCCAAAGTAGGGGTAAATTTAAAAAAACAGCCGTTTCTCGAAAACCTTTATGATTGTTACCAAATTCTGAAAGATCATGACCTGGCCTATCACCATATTCAGTTTGGATCATCCTTTACGGGACACTCTGAATATATAGTTTATTTATTAATATTAATTCCTTTTTCAACAAAAAAAATCAATATATTAAAATTTAGTAGTTGAAAGAAAGTAAGTACATATGTGTACGTCATAAATTAAAAAAAAAACGTATTTATGATTCTCTGTTTGTCTTCAAATATTTTGTTTTTCAATTTATAATTGATTCGCTACCTCTTGCCTACAATGTAAAACTGTACCTTTAATCCATATAATATTCTTCAAAATTTCCCAATTCACTTTGATTTCATAGATGCATACATGTGATGCTTTATTCATAAACTAAACATCTAAAAACTATACAAATTCTTAATTTTAAATTAAAAACTAAAAAAATAAAATGAGAACGATGTTCTAGAAAATCTTTTGTATTTATTTTCCGGTTCAATTCGTATCAGGGAAAAAAACTAATTATTTTTTAATAAAAACCAATTTTCAATTAAAATTTTTATTTCTTGCAAAGAAGTTATTAAAAATTAGAACTCACTTGATGTAAAGGTATAATCCCACCAGTCCGTTTTACATAGAAACGCTTTTAAATCATCAGCAGTTCTTTTGACAACGACAATTGGTGGTGACACCAGGGTTCTTACAAGTAAGCAAATTCCAATAACTGCACAGATCACACCTAGCCGTCTTAAAAGAGCTGCATCCGTTATTTTGACTGCTTTTGCTGATCGAACGCGGAATATCACAGAAATTCTATAAAGAACGAAATAAAGAAGTTAGTATCTACCTATGTATGTACTGCTTAGAAAATATAAAATAAATTTTCTTTCAATCTTGAAATCTTTAATTTACCATAAAAATATAAAATATAAAAAGAAGCCTTACAAGCCGTCAATAGTCCCGTTAAAAAAAAACCCGTTATGTGCAAGTGTCGCAGGTTTACTTGTTTCTTTTTTTACACAAAAAATTGTCACTCTGAATGCCTATATAACACTTTCAAAAGAGTTTACACGCATTCCGATTACCAATCGAAATCTGCATAAGCTGTCCTAAATTTAAATACTAAACTGCTTTAAATTTTAGTTTTAATTTTTTTGAGTTTGCTACGTTTTATTATTTTGTTGTTGTAATTTATTTTATTATTGCTTTCTTTTAAAAAAAATTACGTTCATTCTTTCTTTATTAAAAAAAAACACGTACGTCTTATTTGTTTATTTTTTTTTCTCCTGGGTTTTGCACCCAGAAATATTTTTCCACTTAAATATTATTCATTTGTACAAAATATTTATTCAATTATGCAAAGTATACACTATACAGTCCTGAAACTTCTTACAACCATTATTATCTATTTTAATTGTTGTAAGAAGTTTACTTATTTTTTATTTCAAAAATTTTTGTAGTTTTTTTTTTTGTTAAACCTTCATATTTCTCTTACATAGGTACTTAAGATCCTTCATTTATGTTTTTCAATAATTTTATGTTTTTGGTCATAATACAAAAATAATTGTACTGTTGACAAAATATTTTTAATAAAAGTATTAAATTTATATGCCTGGATAAGGACTGAAAATTCTAAAGTAAACAATCTTTATTCAAACTCCGAGCTTTCAGAACTCGTGTCCTTTTCGTTTCATGTCTCGATGCATACATACAAAACAAAAGTAATAAAAAACGTGTATTGTGAAAATACAAAAATATATCAATGTAACACTGAATTATTAAATACTAAAATATTCGAAATCAATATTAAAAATGTTTAAAAAGTAATAAGTAGAAAGTAATTTGACTTTTAGGACAAATTGGGTGTAAATTATTAAAAATAAAGACTGCATCATTAACTCAAAATTGGAATTAGTTCAATTTAGTTCTCCGCTGATGAGATTTTAATGAATTAATCTGATCCAATAAATTAATTAGACTATTATAGACTTATTATATTAATTAAGTCTGAGAAAGTCTTAAATCTATCAACTGGATCAATTAGCTACATGGCGACAAGGTCTAGTCTCTTGTTGGTCGAAAATATTCCTTTGCTTTTACTCGTACAGATGTCTCTGGAATTGTTTTTTTTTTCATAGTGAAGTGAAATTAAAATTTTCTTAGATGAAAACATGAAGAGCTTTTTATTTAATTTCCTGATCGTAAAGACTATGTTCTGAAATACGATTTAATTTTATTTATTTTGCTGCAGAGCTTTTTATTTATGATTTTTTTTTTATCTTTTCTTTAGACATAAATCTCAAAAAAATTTAAAAAGTTTGTTTCTGAAAGCACCAGATAAGTATTTAACACAAGTCTTTTTAATGGTTAAAAATAATAGTAAATTTTATTTCCAAAGTTTATACAACCGCTTTATTAATTTTGTTCTTAACACAAACTATAGCTGGATAGAATCAAAACTAGGAAAAACTTAAATTGGATGTATGTATGTCTCTTATTTGATCATCTGAAGAAGATCAAGTTTGAGCGAAAGTAATAGAAACTGGAGAGCTTTCATTTTATAAGCAAAAAGAGAGCAAGAAATAAATAAAAAGGAACTTTCTTATATAATAATATGCTCGTAAGTATGTATAAAAATCTCATGCATCTTATGTTTTTACTAATTAGATGAAAAACACATTTCATTTTATTTTTTTCATTTCATTTTAATCATTAAACTCTACAACACGTTCCAATATCAATTAAGTACCTACTTAAAAATATCTTTCTTTCCTTAAGTCTCTAATTTCAGTCTATTGAAATGCCTTGACTTTATTTATTACGATTTCTTGTATTAACGCTATAGGTCGTCTGTTCAAAGTGACTGAAAAAATAATAAGATTTGCGTTTCACCAGACGAATTTATATTTGAAAGATTATTTATGCTTTCCTTCCCCGTTTGGCCTGAAATAAATTTAAGCATTTAAGCTTATTTTATAGTTGTTGGTCTCCTTTAAGTCTAGCGTTTATTTCACGTCTTCTGGGTCGGGTTCACAAAAACATAAGATATTTGTAGGAAATTAGTGGGGCAGAGGGATCAATATGTATTATTGTCTAATACTATTATATGAAAGTTAAGCTAATAATCTTTTTAAGTTAAATACAAATTGGTTAATTTTGCTTTGTACACTTACCGCCATGTTTTAAGCATAAGGGCTCCATAAGTTAGAGAAAATCCGATTTCTCTAAGCCAAATTCTTGCTGTACAAGTATACAACGATGGATTTGGATACATAACAATAGTCTGAAAAAGATGAATGTCGATTAAACGTTGGTTTTTTTATTTGAAAAAATATATGTGGATTTGCCGAGTTCGGAAAGAGCCAAACATTTTCCTATTTTTTGAATAAAATAATAATAATAATAATAATAATAATAATAATAATAATAATAATAATAATTTAAAGGAGAACGGGCAAAAATATATGGAACCTGGTCTACCTGTCGTCAGCTTTGTGTACATACAAAAAACTACTAGGGCTAAGCTTTTCAACGATATATGTAAATGTATGTATATCTCATTCGAGGACGCTAGGTAGACAAAAATGCCCATTCTCCTTTATCGATAGTTCAATTATTACAAAACATTAGTTATATTCATCATCTGGCCTCGTTTTGTTGACTTGAGGTGTTGCTGAAAAAAAGTGAAGAAAAGTGGGGCTGAATTCATATTCTCTCTGAACAAAGGAAGGTAAGTAAAGGTTTTCATATCAAAAACAAATTTTTACCAAAATAAAAGAGGAAAACAGAATTTTACAATCCTAGATTATTTAAATGTATAACAATTACAACAGATTTGTATAACAATACAATATTGCTGAATATTTTTTTTTCAAATTTTATCTAGTATTCTTTAAATAAATTTGTTCAATTCATCATAGTTTTTATAATTTTTTTAGAATTAAAAAATTTTTTTTAAGAGACTCTTTGGGGAGAGTATAATAACCGGGGCGCCGAGAAATAATAACGGATTTTTGTAGAACACGGCAATACAAGCATTTTTTACTATGGGAGGGGGGGGTCTATCTCCCCCCGTTTAGGCTGTAGGGGCAATTTAAAAAATATGTACGTTAAATGAAAAACAAATAATTAAAAAATAACGGTAATACTTACAACTAAGTTTTATACATTTTTTTAAAGCCAACATTTTATTCTACTACCCAGTTTTTGAATCAAGTCAAAAATATGCATAGTTTTTGATAAAAATTGTTTTAAACTCAAAATTTGGGCATAAAAAAGTTAAAAATAAGGTTTAAAGTGTAATTTTTCAAAACTTTAACATTACCTATACTGTTATTTTTTTTTAGAATTCATTGCTGTAATTTATTTTTGATCAAAAACTGAAAACTGGATGATTTTATGTCTTCTAGTTCTTAAGAAAATTGAAAATTACCAAAAAAAATATTTCAATTAAATTATTTTTTCCTTGCTTGAGTATTTACGTAGTCTTATTTTGATGGTAATAATCGAATATGGATTAAGATATACCTAGGATAAATTAATTTTTCTTAAATCCAGCTTATTTAAATGCAAAAAAAACTTTGCATTCACCCCACCTAGCACCCACCCCATCTTCCACGCACCCCAAATCCTTTAGTGAGTCCAAGCAGGGCGGTTGCACCACCCATTCACATCTGGGTAGGGCATACACCCAACCTCGCACCTACCCCAAATCCTACAGTGGGCCCAAGCAGGGGGGTTGCAGGGGCAGCATGCCCCCCATACACACCCCACTGTTGCATACACCCAAACTCGCACACACCCAACTGTTACATATACCCAAACTCGCACCTACCATTATTACTATCAAAATAAGACCACTCAAGCAAAAAAAAACATAATTAAATTAAAATAGTAGTTGTGGTTATTTTCAATTTTCTCAAATACTAAAAGGCATAAAATGATTTAGTTTTCAGTTTTTGATTGACTATTAATAACAGCAACAAATTATTAAAAAAAAAAATTATTTATAAACTTATTGTTTTGAAATATTGAAATTTAAAATTTTTTTTTACTTTTTTTTACTCAAATTTTTAGTTTAAAATTAAATTTTTCAAAAACTATACAGTTTTGACTTGATTTAAAAACTGGCTAATAGAATAGAATGTTTGCTTTAAGAAACCGCATAATACTTAATTTTAAATATTACCGTTATTTTTTAATTAATTTTTTTCCATTTAACGTACATATTTTTTAAATTGCCCCTACCGCCTAAACGGGGGGAGATAGACCCCTCTCCCATAGAAAAAAAATGCTTGTATTGCCGTGTTCTACAAAAATCCGTTATCATTTCTCGGCGCCCCGAGAATCCGAATCGAAGAATGTGAACAAGGCTTTTATTTTCTTAATCCCGATACACTATTCAAAACTAGACCACAATTGCAACGACCTTTCACATGGAAACAGCAAGAATAGAATACTATTCAAATGAACGCGCCCTTAATTTCTGAACAATTTAAGTGGACATAGCAAAATTCTTTTAAACCTGAACGCAAACCAAAATGACATTTCTGTATTCGCCGTAAAAAGTCAAAACAAAGTCGTGCAAGGAAGGAAGTACTAGAAGAGAAAAGAAAATTATTATTTATTATTAGATAAGAAAGAAGCGTTAGGAATTAGGAATTCAAATACATATATTGTTGTATTTTTATTGAAGCAGAAATATAATGGAATAAAAAGTTTATAAATTAATAAAGGAAATAATTAACTAATAAGCTGCGAAATGTGAAAATAAATAGCAAAAACGAGAAAATTAAGTGAACAAAGGGTGAGTTTGTGCAGCATTGTTTTATTAATTTAATTTTTTTTTTAATTTTGATGTTCGTATTTTCTTTTAAATTGTTTTCTGTGATATACAATTTTACGTTTTGTGCGAACTTATCATGGATAATAATTACCATCCCTTTATTTCTCTTACTTATTGCTATTTTTTTTTTTTTTTAAAACCTGTGCTAATTTTTCGATTTCTTCCTTGCTAATGTTTTTTAGAAATAAAATCAATTGGTTTGAGTTTGTAGTCTTGTGAATGGTATTATTATAAATGTTTAAAATTTTAAAAAGTTTCCCATTTAAATGGGAACTATCTTTGCTAGCATCAAGTATTTTTAGGTGCTCGTTCAATGTTCCGTGCAGTCTCACAATGTTCACATTACCGGCCGAATTCAAGATGCATGTTTCACAATCCGAGACTATTTTCTTTGGTTTACCTAAAAACTAAATCCTTTGCTTGATAGCATTAAGAATGGCTATTTAATTTCTGTCTTCTTAGTGTTGAATCGTGCAGTAGTATATCGATATATCGTATGGATATCGATCATGTTTTAATTAGTAATTGATAAATTTTTGAATTTCGGTTTGTAGTTTTGGAAAGAAATATAATGATTTTAATTCGGAGAAAATCTCATTTATCCCTCTCATTTTTACTCAAATCTTGGTTCTTAATTATTGTTAGCATTTTTTTTTTGTCTGTAATGTCTTTTAGCCTAGTTGTTGATCTAAGAATTTTCAGGTTTGTATTTAGTGAAAAATATTTAACGTAGAAATACATAATATACATACATATATCTCAAGTAAATTACCTACTCTTATTTTTTTTTAATTTGGATATAATTTTGTATGTTTTTGTGAATAACTTTCATTGTTATTTTTTTTTTGTGCCATAAGACAAATAAATTTGTTTTTTAAATATGTAGATTGATTGGTTTTTCAGTTATAAAAATGTGTAGTTGAAATAGCATCAAAGTTCTTCTCTTGGACTGTTGAGCCTGCCATAAAAACATCTTCGCTATTTCCGCTTTGCGCAACGTTAGAGTTTACTTCATTATTAAAAATTTCCGCAAAATAGACCTCTTCGTCAAGATCTGGGAAATTATTAATGTTTTCATTTTCAAAATTGTTTCTTAAAAGAACTTCTTCGTAAGGTTCAGAATATTAATAAATTCTAAATCTGATCGATATACCTGCTAAATCCGTAGGCTACAAAGTTTTCGTTACCTTTTAGGTATTCTATTATAAAGTCGTACTCATTTAACATAATTTTCTAGTTTCATGTTGGAAACTTTAATCCGACTCAACCATGCAAATTGTTTATTATCCGTTTTAACAGAAACCTCCTTCCATATAAGTATGTCCTAAATTGCTTCAATGACCATACAATTGCAAGCGGTTCTTTTTCGATTGTCGAATAGCTTAGCTCATGTTTATTGATAGTGCGTGAAGCATAGCAGATGACTCAACACTGCTCCAAGGGCATAATTGGATGCGTCAGTTGTAAAGCAAATGGTTTATTGAAGTCTAGACTTTCAAGACTTTGATCTGAAGTAAGCAATGATTTCAAATTTTGAAACGATTTTATGTACTTTGGGTCAGATATATTAAATTTTTCAGATTTTTGTAGATACTTTATCATTGGGTGGGCTACCTTTGCATATTCTTTTATAAATTTTCGGTAGTACCAAGTAATTCCCAAAAACTGTTTTATGCCTTTTATGTTAGTAGGTATTTTCATTTCTACTTTGTTTGGATCCGGCTTGATACCACCACTGACAATAACACGACCTAAGTATGTTGTCGATAGCTCCGCAAAATGACATCAAGACTTGGAGAATTTTTTTTCAAGATGTCGTCTAGGTTAACAACACAGATTAAGTTTATGAAATCTTTAAGGATGTGGTTCATCAAACGTTGAAAAGCCTTTGGAGCGTTTTTCAAACCAAATGGCACCCTTAAGAACTCATAGTGACCCCTTTTTGTCGAGAATGCTGTCTTTTCTCTATCACGTGGGTCAACTTCAATTTGATGGAAACCTTTTACGATATAGATGACAGAAAAATAGTTGCACCTGTCAAGCTTGTCGACAATTTCTTCTGAACCAAAGGGTAGCCAGTATTGATTTTTTGCTCGTTAAGCTTCCTATAATCCATTACAATTCTCCATTGTTTATTTCAACCATAATCGTGCTTCTTACGAACATCCCAATATGGAGAATTGTAGGTACTATCGCTTGGTACAATTATTCTCTGTCTAAGCATCTCATTGATTGGTCTGTGTGAATTTCTGGATAGCGATAAAGTTTGCTATAAATTGGAATTTCATTTTTTGTTTTTATTTGATGTCTGATTTCATTGGTACGAGTAAATGCAAGATCATCACTTTTCTTATAAAATATTGATTTGAAAGAACGAAGCAGAGATTTTAAACAAGAAGCGTCATTTAAACTTACATGTTTTGCCAAGATTTTATCATTTATTTCAGAATCGAAAGCCTCACTGCAAAATACATTAAATGAACCATTTTCAAAACAGTGGTTAGCGAAAACTTCTTTTTCTTCGTTAAAAAATATTGGAATTCTTGCAGGCTCTGTTTTAAGAGCATCATTTTTATAATCATCAATTAACGGGTGCAAGTTAACGAGGATGTTATTTCCTATCAAACCATCAAAATAATAATAAAAAGAGTATTGAATAAAATTAACTCTTCTATTTGGTTCATTAAATTTTTTGAATAGAGGGATATTCTTTATTAGTTTGAATTGTTTATTAAAAGGAATTTCCCACTTTTTATAACACAATTTTTTGTTTATAATGCTATACTCTGCCCCGCAATCTATTATAAATTTTAAAGGTGTAATGTTATTTTTAAAGACTAATAGGGTAATTGTTTCTTTGAAGTTTAAACATCCGAAACATGACGGTTTCCAGAACGGTCATTATTATTTTAAATATCTTCGTTATGTCCACAGATTCTTGGTTGTTGGATTGCCTATTCTTATTGGAGTTTCGCGATTGTCCACTATTTGTACTATTATTATTTTCGCTGTTAGGATTTCGACTTAGTACGAGTATAATAGACTTTATCGATTCAGGTAAATTATCTTTAAAATCTTGAAGAGCCATCCTGTTATTTGATTCGATCATTGTGCCAATATCACCTGAATTATTTCTAAACAAATTAACAGCATTTAACCTGCTAAGCAAATTATTAATTCTGTTATAAAAATCTTCAATGTTTCTTGAAACTCTTGTTATTCGAATTTTGTCTAGTAATTTTTCCACAGACAATTTTTCACCAAAATTACATATGTGTCAAAATCTGATAAAAAGCGAATTTAAAAGATCGAGAAGATTCCAAAAGAAATAAATGAAACTATTTGCTTCGATGTTCAGAAACAGAATAACTAAAAAATTTAGTTTATTTGCATTATAATTTGCAATTAACTGTGAAGAAGTGATATTATAAAACAGAGTGTTTTTAAGCTGAGTCATAATAATATATAAATGAACAAAATATAATTCTTTCTTTAAGAACAACATAATCGTTTTAATTTCAGGCTAATTATTAAGTCTACCATATCCCTGTAATTGGCACCTAGCTTTCACTACTATTTTGTCCCTTATGTATTTTATAAGAAGAGTCTTTGCGGAATCTTCAAAGGAGTCTATTGCTGGAAAAAGAGAATCTACGCTGTCCAGGAATTCTATTAAATTTTTATTGTTACCATCAAATTCAGGAATCTTAGTAATTAATTCTAAACTTAACTTAAATTTATCCACTGGATCTAAGACTGCCATCGTTTGAGTTCAAGATTTTTGAGTTGGAACTACTCACTCGATAATTTTCAACTCCAATTGTAGGTATTCCACCTCCTTATGAACCACTTATGATTTGGGTGGTTATAGATGATTCATCAATTTCGGCCTGATTTGCTTCCTAGTGAGCCGCTTACAGTTACAGATGATTCACCTCAATTTCTTCTTTTTCTTTTGTTTACTTGTAAATTAGTTTCTTTCTTTTTTTTGTTTTTTTTAAATTTGTACAAATATTATTTTGAATTTTTTTTTTTTACTTTTTTAGGTACTGTTCGTTTTAATTTTTCTTAAACGTTTTCAAAAAACTTTTTTGTTAATAAGAACTTTTTTTGTTAATAAGAACTTTTTGTTTGTTAATTTGTTTTAAAGATGAGTAGATACAGTTTTTTTTGCCCTTAACTTTCACTCCAAGATATTGTAAGATTTTTTTTTTCTTTGTGCGTTTCTTGAGCGGTGGAAGCGTTTTATATAGCACCCAAGTGGACTTTTGTGAGGTACAGGTTTTATTTCATTCAGGAACTTTTGATAATTTCTAATTATTTTATTGTTTTACGATTTTTTGTATGATTTTTTTTGTTTTCACTTAAATGTTCAAATCTTTATAGTTTGAATTTAAGGGATTGAAACAAAAATTTTAAGTAGATAGGTAACTTAAATAATGTCTAAACGTTATTTACATTTTTTCATATTTTTCATCACTAATTCCACGCAAGCCTAAACGAAGCTTAAGCACACAGCTAATTAAACAACAGCACCCACAGCTTTTGCTTAATCCGTAAGCGTCGATTTGGTTGCTAGGCCAGATGATGGTAGTGAAGTTGGAGAAATGTTAAAGACTTAAAGTAAGCACAATTGGTTTTTGCTGGGCAAAAATAAGTGTGGTGAAAAGGTAGTTTCGTGGGTGTATGCACTAGGAGAAATGAAGGTAGTACATTCATTATGTAACAATATTGTAAATACTGATGGTGTACATAGATCCGCTCATATTTCACAGTTGGAAAAGGCAAAATTCAAAGAAATGTCCATTGCACCTGCAAATATCGGGCATAGATATAAGAAGCCAATAAAAAGGCGAAGATCTATTTCATTATCGTACTTGTCACGTAGATCTAAAAGAGCACCTGTTCCAATTAAAAGAATGGTGCCTAACGAAATGTAAAAAAAAACCACACGAAGGAAAGAAACAAATAACAAAAATGAAATATCAGAACTTTGAATAAAATGAAAACTAACTTTGAAATATAAATTTGAAAATTATGTGTTTTGTTTTTGAGTCAATTTTTACGAAAATTGTCCCTCCCGGCTAAACGGTGGGAATAGACCCGTACGATATTTTTCTTGTCTCAACGCAACCTACACGCCCTAGCTTTTTGGCGCACTGCTCATGACTCACCCTGTATATTAAGCAGATTAAGCTTAATTTTGTATAATAAATTAATAATAAGTTTGGGGAAGTATCATGAATGTTAAAGGGACCTTCTGTTATTAGCACACTGTACCCTACACAGTATAAGAGTATACATTTATATACATAGGTATACTATAGTTTGTGAGTTTAGATTATAAGTGCTATATTAAATAAAGTTAGTCTTAAGCTGCTCAAAGTCCGGTGCGTTTCATTTCACGATCCTCCTAATATAGTAGATACGAAATATAATATATAAAAAAAATCAGCCTTTAGAAAATGAATGTATTTTCGATTTTAACGCTCTAGTATATTTAGTATGCTCTATACTTGTATGTTTAATTTTTTTGTTGAGATTAATAGACTGAAAGTGAATAACAGTTAAGTTCAAAATTTAAATTACAACATAATCTTTGGCTTTAAATTTACTAACCATTTAGCAGTTTAACATTCAATTAACTGCTAGGGAACAGACCTACCACATATCAGTTGGTTAAATGAATTTAGGATAAAAGTTTCAGAATAAAATGATTTTCATAAAAATATAAACTCACCGTACAATAAATACAAAATGCGCCCATTGCTATTACCCTTAACAGAGCAGGACTTGCAGCTCGGACAACCTGAAATTAAATATAAATTTATTGTTTGGTAACTTAAACATGCACATGTACCTGCATATATTTGTATGTGTACAATATACATAAGTGATTCTACAAAAAGTGGAATTTTTAACGGCGGCGGCGGCGTTGCGATCTTAGATTTTTATTATTAAAAAACTAAGTCATTAGTCATTACCATTCATTTTCTAGTTTCGCACCCCAAAGAATATACATTTTTGAACTGAGAGCCCAAATATTTAAGGTAAAACAAGAATGTACAAAATACCCTTTTTTTAATATTTCAACAAAGCTATGTGTTCAAATAACAATCAATTTTATAATTTTTTTTTTATTGTTATGATTTTACACTTTCCTCGCTGATTTAAATTTTTTCATATTCGCTGTGTATTATGTGTTGCAGTATTTTGATAGAAAATATCTGGGTTCTCATCCTGGAAAGATCGACCAAAACTATTTACAAAAGTAATAGTTTTATACACCCTTTCATGTACATATGTACATATGTATGTACAACATAATATATACATTCAAAAAACTCTTTGAAAACAGGCTTTTTTACAAGTTCAAATCAAATTAACGCCAAAAATATTGTTTTTTTTTTCTTTGATGCAAAAAAACGAAATCTATTACAAAATTATAAGAAGACTGCGAGAAAAATTGCAATTATGTTTTCTTGATTTCTTTAGCTTGAAAAACATTACATAGTCTATATTTTATTACTAAATCAAGTAATTAAACAAAATAAAAAAAAATAATTGTGACGGCTTTTAATTTTTTAAAGATTCTATGTGTATAATTTTACACTTTCTTGCTTTTTTCTTATCAACAATAAAACATTATGAAATTTTAAGTAGTTGTCTAGATTTCGAGGAAGATTGGAAGAAAGAGGATATGGTTCTTATAATATGTATTGTTGCTCAACACAAGACGGTCTTAAATGGTAATATGGAAATGTTAAGTAAAATTATTTCTTTTGTATTAAAGTATGAATTAGATATGTCTGGCTTGAGAAAGCAATAACAAATTGTTGTAATAGTTGTTGTCGCGGTATTTTAAGTTTGTTTTAGAAATTTGCCATAACCGTTATGACTTTAATAATTTCAAAAAACATAACAGTTCAAGGTTTAAGACGATTTATTTGACTGACATTGGGCATTTTTCATAACAGTTTAACTGTTTCAAAACTGTAGTGGTATAAATCTATTTTAAGAACATAAGCACATATTTGATTGAATTAAATCGTTTAAATGTTAGAATTTATACTCAAAATTTTGAGGTAGAAAAACTGTTCTTAAACTGAATAAAAAAAAGACCAATTAAATTTTTTTTAATGTTTCGCATTAATTGTGTATTCTATCATGTCGAAGTAACCATCAGTGCGGAATTCACTCCAAAATTCTACGAGTCGGAGACATTTTGCTTCGAGGTATTTCTTCGATCAGGTAGAACTCATGGGCTGCGGACAGGCCAAGGCAAAAATATTGACAGGTCAGTTTTCAGAAGTTATCAATGAAAATAATATTAATCCAGCGTTATTCCAATACTATTTAATTTTAGATATACTTTATCATAAAACATGAAGCTGAAGATCGCTGCATCCGAAGTTGTTTTTTCATTTAGAGTTGCAGCTCTCGAAAAGTATCAATGATATTGGAAAATTTTAAACACAAAAATGTTTGGCGCAAAATTTCCCAGGGGCGATGTCCGCTACTTTTTAAAAATTTTATCCCGTTATATTTGTTTTTAATGGGTTTTTAAACTTTTCAGATTATTTTTTTGTTTAGACGTGCAGATAGACGAAACTAACGGTACAAAAAAAAAACAAAAAATGCTATCGTGTATAGCATCTTTTACTCTATAGGCGATGTCGCTTATTTTTTTTGTTTTTTTTTATTAAGCGTTTTTAACCATAAAACATAAAAACAACACTCACAAAACTTTATACCGTTATAACTTCGGATCACCTAACGGTACCAAAAAAAAAAGTACATAGAAAAATTAGATTTTTTCAACTCTAGAGGCGATGTTTTTTATTTTTTTAAAATTCATGTTCTAAAGCCATTAATTTGCATAACAACAAATTGTAATAAAAAGAAAAAACAAACCAGAACAATATTGTTGTCATATATAGGTAAATCCAAGGCTTATACCCTTTAGTATATGCACTATGCACTTATGCAGTTCATATCTACTTTGTTTTTTTTTCTCTTTATTATAATTTGTTGTTATGCAAATTAATGGCTTTAGAACATGAATTTTAAAAAAATAAAAAACATCGCCTCTAGAGTTGAAAAAATCTAATTTTTCTATGTACTTTTTTTTTGGTACCGTTAGGTGATCCGAAGTTATAACGGTATAAAGTTTTGTGAGTGTTGTTTTTATGTTTTATGGTTAAAAACGCTTAATAAGAAAAAAAAAAAAAAAATAAGCGACATCGCCTCTAGAGTAAAAGATCCTATACACGATACCATTTTTTGTTTTTTTTTTTTTTGTACCGTTAGTTTCGTCTATCTGCACGTCTAAACAGAAATATAATCTGAAAAGTTTAAAAACCCATTAAAAACAAATATAACGGGATAAAATTTTTAAAAAGTAGCGGACATCGCCCCTGGGAAATTTTGCGCCCAACATTTTTGTGTTTAAAATGTTCCAATATCATTGATACTTTTCGAGAGCTGCAACTCTAAAAGAAAAAAAAGAAAAAAAATGCAGCGATCTTCAGCTTCATCATAAAACTCCAATTCACAAAAAGTAAAAAACCTAAGATTAATTCTTCATAAATTGCTTCCTTAAAATTAAATTAAATGTTTTTCTTAAAAAAAAGTGGTTTTGGTTTTTTTTTTAATTTCTTGAGAACGACATAAAATTTTTGCATCCGGTTTTCTGATTTTGACTTAAAATTATTAAAATTAATAACAGCATTAAATTTTGAAATTAAAATCAGCAATTAATTACTTAAAATTTTGAAAAAAGTTAATTTGAATTTTTTTTTTTCCATTTTTTTTCAAAATTTTGACTTTGAAAATTAATATTTCAAAAACTATTTCTTAGAATAGATTTATTCAAAAACAGAATGAAAAAAAAAGTTGTTGGCTTTTCAAAAAAGAATTGCACAGCATTATGAATGAAGCCGTTGATTTTAAATAATTTTTTTTTTCATTTTAAGTCGATTTTTTCGAAAACTGCCCCTCCCGGCTAAACGGGGGGGAATTGACCCCCCTCCTGTACGATTTTTTTCTTGTCTCAACGCCCTAGCATTTTGTCGCACTGCTCGTGACTAACTCTGTATATGTACTGTACAAGTGTACATACATATCTCTTAGATGAAAGCTCTTCCCGAACTGCAAAAATCACCACAACTCATTTTTATTTTCAGAAGACCTACTTTAAAGGAAAATTGTTGACCGAAACGCATTTTGACATTCCGTTGTAAACTTAAATGTTAAAATGCGAAATTTAATCAAAATTAATCTACATATTTTTCATGCCTGGGGTTAGGGCCAAAAATCACTACAACTCATTTTTATATTCAGAAGACGTACTTGAACTCATAAAGGTTTTTTAACTTATTTGACTTTTTTTCATAAAAATCTCATATTTTACATATTTTCATAATTTCCTTACAATTTTTTTCAACGGGGGGGAATTGACCCCCCTCCTGTACGATTTTTTTCTTGTCTCAACGCCCTAGCATTTTGTCGCACTGCTCGTGACTAACTCTGTATATGTACTGTACAAGTGTACATACATATCTCTTAGATGAAAGCTCTTCCCGAACTGCAAAAATCACCACAACTCATTTTTATTTTCAGAAGACCTACTTTAAAGGAAAATTGTTGACCGAAACGCATTTTGACATTCCGTTGTAAACTTAAATGTTAAAATGCGAAATTTAATCAAAATTAATCTACATATTTTTCATGCCTGGGGTTAGGGCCAAAAATCACTACAACTCATTTTTATATTCAGAAGACGTACTTGAACTCATAAAGGTTTTTTAACTTATTTGACTTTTTTTCATAAAAATCTCATATTTTACATATTTTCATAATTTCCTTATAATTTTTTTCAAATATACCATACCTTAACCTGTTGATATCGAAATGTAAACCACGCAGCTGGTGGTAATAATCCAATAATAGCGCATGCCAAAACCAGTATACTAGTCCTCATCGGCCAGTTGAGAGCAGCTATGCATGGAGAGTTGTCTTCACAAGATTCGCAGCCTTCTGCACAGGGTAAACACTCGTATTCCTGAATGTTGTTATAGCTTGAGTTCTTTCCCTAAAAATATTCAAACAAGATTGCTCTTTTATTTCAAATTAAGGCTAGTATTCACCGAGCGTTCTTAAGTTTGAGATTCCTAAAATATCCTCGTTCATTAGCTCATGAAAAGGAAAGGTGGTTTTTTTGTTATATGGCTATCAATTGCTAAAGCTTTGGAGATTTTTCTTATAATTGAGGTGTTTTTGAAAAAGGTTAATAATCTCTGGTATGTCTGAGTTGTATTGTATAATATAAAGCGAATAAGAAGTAATAAATGTTGAAAATTATTTTCGTAAAAAAATTTTCTTGCATTTTTAAAGCTAAGTATTTCTTCATATATTAAAATAATTGTTTGCGTGACATTTTGTTTTAAAAAAAATAGAATGTGGTGCTCGATTATTTCCTTAGTACTTAAAACATTTATTAAAACTCATAATCACACTAAAAGGGAATCCTATAAAACCTTAATTCAATGTTCGGTTTCTTAAAAACTCTTAAATTCTATGTCTTTGCTAAAATTCAAATTTTCTTCTTTTTTTGTAAATAAAAAATAAATAAAATTAAAATAAATAAATATAAAATATTAAGGTATTAGTAAATATAACTCACCAGCATCAGCTTTTCGTATTCTTCTTCTAATATGCTACCGTTGAAGAATTTGTGCATTGAAAGTGTATCCGGGAAATAAAATCCTTTTCGACATACACATTTGTACGAGCCACGCCTGAATCCTAGGCCTTTTAATGCTTCGCACTTCAAAAATAAATTAAAATAAATTAGGGATTAAATAATTATATGATTGCATATGTGTATGTAGATTGTTATTTGGTTCATTGGAAAAAAACTTCATTGGATTGGTGTAATATTAGAGCAATCAAAATATGCCCTAAAATTAAATATAATATTACCCTAAAAACAGATAAAACCCTTAGTTCTCACAACGAGCACTCGATATATCTGCTCTGGAGGGAATGGATACCGCTTTAGCGCTAAGAAGACCAAACACATATTCTGCCCATTTTCATATCTAACAGGTGGTTTCCTGACAATTTATTTGCATGGATTAGTGCTTCCCAAGCATGTATATACTATACACTGATCACTGTTCTATGTATCAAACCCATCTACCACACGCTGCGTGTGAGTAAAGGAAAGGTCACGTCCTTAAAAAACAATGGTAAGTTAACCTACCATCAACCCGGTGATTATGTTCAAAGTTCCCTCCGATAGTGCAAACAATAGTTTGCTAAAAATTCAGCAACGCCATAAACAAGCTATATCATAGGATTTAGGAAAGCTTTCTTTTGTATGGGGATCAAGTCCTTAGAATATCACAATGGATGTATATTAACCTAAGTGCGACGGTAACAAGATTTTATTAATTAATAATAAAATGTCGCATCTGTAAGTGTTGTGCGTTGGCCACCATTTTGAATAACGCGTTTTAATTCTTATCTTTTACAGTCGAAAATCTCTTAGTTATTGGTTAAAATATTTGTCTATGTGTCTTTATATAAATATGTTGCCGTAAATTCCCGAAATGTTAAAATTCTGGAAGTTTGCAGTAGGATTAAAAGTTTTTCTTCAACATTGCTAAACTTTTTTTTTTTGTAATTTAAAGTACCCTGTCGGGTCCGCTTTATGGATTCCAAGGACTTCAACTCCTTTTTTGAAAACACTTTAAATATTGCTTTCTCTATAAATCTTTTTAATCTTTTAAATCTATTATTCTTAAAAATTTATAAATGATGTAAATTCAATATCTTATCCTAGTTAATTATGATTATTAATTTATTAAATAATTTATTAAATATTTTTTTATTTTTTATAATTTACCCACCTACAAAAATGTAAATATATTAGTCTGTAAGAATATATTATACTTTGATTGATGAAAATAAACTAAACTAAACTAAACATAATATTGCTAACAAAAAAATTAACTCCAGCATATTTTTGGATGCCCTCAAATATATTTTACAGTTTATTAAACTGAAATAAAAAATAAACAACTTACCATTGTCGTGCGTTGTTTACATTTATCGGTTCCTGCAAAAATGTTTAAGGGCTGCGCTACTCCTTGAGAGCTACGTTGGGGGCATTGATCAATATCTACTCGCCTTAAATCGATATCGATACCAGATGTCCCTCTTTAAGTTTGATCAACAGATGTCCAATTTTGTATAAAAGAAAATCAAAAAGAGATAAAAAAATCGTTTTTAATAAAATATTACATGTACTATTAGATGATGCTACAAAAAGTGGTATTTTTGATGTCGGCACTGATATTAACAAAATCTTTCAACTTTTTAATCAGATTGACAAACAAAATCGTAAGATCTGATACATTTTCATTACAACAATGCAATCAAATACGATTAAATACCGATGGGCAAAAAGGCCCAATGGACAAAATCCAAAAAAAATTTGTCAAAATCTCAAAAATCCTCGCCAAAAGCTATTCTTTGGCAAATTTTAACTCATTTTATTGAAATGATGTAAAATTTCATTCAATATTGAAAAACTTATTAATTTTGTATTTTGGACAGTTTCTTTCATGATACTGGCATGATACAGGGCAGTGGAGGTTTTCTGCCGAGCTCATCTCAAAAAGATACGCGGAAGTGTAGGCTCCAAAAAATGTCTACATGTATGCTGCGAATATCCTGAAGAGCTTTGTGTAGCACAAGGCGTCTCGTCGTAGGTAATTCGGAGCATTATGCCAGGATTAAGTAGGAAAAGAGCATTATCGTGAAGACCAAGAGCTCGTACAATTCCTTCTGCACCTAACCTCCCGAATTTGATTTTCCAAATAATCAAAGTCAGCAACCCAGCCGTGCCGGCCGACCCAACTAAAAATCCGCAAAATTGAGAGAGGTAAAATATCCTTATAAAAGCGTGATAATCACAGACAATTGGGAATCCCTTGCCTCTCTGTCGCAGACCAAAGAGGTGTGATTCGGTATGGGTACGAGACGATCACGCTGATGAATTATAAAAAAGATGACGTTGATGCAACTGCATCTTCATCGATAAATGTGCATTACTAATATTGAATCCAGTAGAGTTTTGGAGATAAAAAATTGCTAAGGGCGTATTTTATCAAAGCTAATAACAAACAAATTTTGAGACATTTCAATGATTTTTACACGTTTTCGATGTGAAATATTGTTATATAGTGGTCTGAAGACCATAATAAAAAATTAGCTCTGATAAAATAACGTAAATGGGACTGTTTTGAGATATAAGATATCTGCTTAAATGTCCACTTGTCCGAACCGTGCGTCGGTCGTCGTCGTCGTTCTCTCGGAAAAAAATAAAATAGAAACGCAAAAAATACTTTGAAAAACACACATTTTACAAATAAAATTAATATGAATCGGTATGCATAGTATAAATACAAATAAATAACAATGCATGTTACTTTGTAAATTAAGAAGAATATGAAGAGTAACGCTTCACTAAATTTATTTTTAAAAACTTAACTTTATATTCTGAAAAATAAATTTAAATCTAAATTTATTTTTTTTAATTTAACTTCATATTCTGAAAAGCATCGTCAATTTTAAAAAGTATTTAATTTATGAAAATTTAAGTGAAATCTATAAAACAAACAAAATTTTATAAAATGCTTTAGATTTACTTAAAATTTTTGGAAAACCAGAATTTTTTTAATTTACTTAGGATTTTTGAAAATTCAAGTGCAATGTACTTGAAATTTTAAAAATATGCATGTTCGAATACACAATTATTTAACAGACTTTTTTAATTTGAAATTGACATATTTTGTTTTCGACAAATGTTTCTTTAAGACTAAAACGCCTGTTAAGTGACGCATAATTTTTAATTTACAAAGCTTACGAAATTTACAAATATCATGTGAAATTTTGAAAGTTCACATGAAATTTTGAAAAGTCACTTAGATTTCTTGGATTGATTTGTAATTTCACGTTAAATTTTCATACCTATTGTAACATAATTTGAATTATCCATTTTTTATTTAAAACAAGTGAAAAATTTATTTAAATAGTTGATGAGTTTCGTTGAACACATAATTTTAAAGCATTTTATTTCCCAGTTTCGGTATATTTTACGCTTGATTTACAAACTCTGATATTTCATATGGATATATAAAGCAATTAAGCAGATGTCAATAGCCCACTATCAAGAGTACATTTTTAGTGTGTAGTTGTAGATTCCTAAAGAATTTTAAAAAAATGGAATGTAAGCAAAAGCGAAGCATAGACCGCTGCCTATGTAAAGCATAAGGCATTTTTATTTTGTATAATTTGAACACAAAAGAATAAGAGGGATTTTACTCATATTATTTACTTTTACATAATATGTAGGAATATGAGGCATTTCCCCTGGCATATTACCTTACATGCTGTCCTCATTGAATGAAAATTCTATTTCGTGCCATAATTTGCAGAAACGATTGTTTGCAAATTCTCACACAGTGGGCTGGGCATTCATAAAAATATATTCATAGTTACCAACTGTGTGAATCAGTTCTAGTATAGGCACATTTATTATGTTAATAAAAGTATGCAGCTGGCACTAATGTACCTAAATTCGAATATTGATTAAATACAATAAAAATTATATTAACCTCTAGTGGTCTGTAGGTGAATATCTTTAAATGACTTTTTATAAAATTAGCATAAGTATAATACACAATATATAAACAAATTAATGTACATCATGTAAATAAATATCTGTAGGTGAATAATGTTTATATTAGTAAAAAAAACATTAATCAGTACAAAAATGAAATTAAGACAACATAAACAGTACCTACCCAACAAATACTAAAAATATTGTTTTCCAAAATCTCAAATTTCTCGTAAACGGCCGGCACCCACAATTTTAATAAAATTCATTGAGTTTACTATACATTACCGTGGCGCGATGGTATGCGTGGTCGCCTGTCAACCTCACAGGTCGCAGGTTCTATGTCATGTTTTTATTCCATTATCATTGATCATTGTTAGGCCGCTGGCTTACTCATTGTCTCATTACATGTTGTTCAGCCAAAACATTAACAACATGTGAATGATTAAATACTAGTATGCCCAACAGATATGACAGTGAACAAAATAATGCGAATTATAAACGGACATTGATATAAAACACGGCATTTCTCCGCTTTAGCCCAGCCGCCAACCCTGGAGATAAAATCTGAGGCAACCACCACCTTCAGTCTCAGTACCTCGCGCCACATACCTTTCCATACACCTTTCCCTTCCCATCCCTATCCTTCACGCCCGCGCTGTGTTGAACAACATATAACATTTGACGCGCGCAAATTATAAAAAAAAAAAAAACGGTACAAAGTTAAGAAAATCCCTATTAGAACAAACATTTATGTATATATGTGTAAATGTACATAAAATATATAATATTTTTTTTTGTTTTGAGTAAACTAAAAGTCACATCTTTAAATATTCTTAAAATCTCATGCTTTGTAATTCTTTATAAACACCGGTAAGACTTAGAATGCTTCAGCTTGTATTGGCTAGTTAGAAATATTTTGTTTTCATAATCAATATGGCATATTGAGCGCCCTGCATTTTGTAAAACAAAGCGAGCCAGATAATTTTTTTTGTAATTATGGTTAAAGTTGAAAAAAATCGTAGCGACGATTGTTATGGAATTAGTGGAGGTTACAATCGGCAGAAACCTATCACAAATTTGTTGTTTAAACATGCTAAACTAAATTTCCATACAAATTCTGAATGTTCATTTTTACCGTTTCCCACTTTACACTCTTTCCACGTTTACCATGAGTTTAAACAGTTGCATACATGTTTTATTACTTAGCCTTAGTCTTAGCCTTAGTTAGTCTCTTTCTAACAATATCTTCTGCAGATGATAATTTTTGAGATATCATCCTTATTCTATCGGGCAAAAGTATGATAACCGGGGCGCACAGAAATGAAGACATAAAATCATCTATTTTCCAGTTTTTGATCAATAAGAGCTATGCATTCTAAAAAACAATAGTAGATAATCTTAATGTTTTCAAAAATTACACTTTAAACCTTTTTTTTAACTTTTTTTGCCCAAATTTTGAGTTTAAAACAATTTTTTGACTTGATTTAAAAACAAACTAATAGGCAAAAGTGTTGGCTTTAAAGAAATGTATAAAACTTAGTTGTTAGTATTACCGTTATTTTTAATTATTTTTTTTTTTCATTTAACGTACATATTTTTTAAATTGCTCCCATAGTAAAAAATGCTTGTATTGCTGTATTCTACAAAAATCCGTTATTATTTCTCGGCGCCCCGGTTATCATACTCTCCCCTACCATCGTATGTCGCGCTTGTAAGTTAGTCTTTAAGTTAAATTTAGTCAGTCGACTTTTTATGTTCTTTTCGTTAACTTGTTAATTTACGTTTAAAGTTTGTTAAATAAAAGATTTAAAAAACACATGTATGAACATACATACCTATGTATTCGATAAATGCAATTGAAAAATTACTCAATCCTTCTGAATTAGGCAAATGAAATATTTAAAATCACTTCTGAAACTCTAATATGTCCTATGGCAACGTGTGCGCTTGGGAACACTAGAGTTTCATGCTACGCATCCACTTTCACTTTGGTAATTAAATTAACATTTTTACATTCATTTGTAACAAGGGTCATATCAAAGTTAATTTTAAAAACTTTTCTTCAATATTTGTTTCAATTTAAGTAAAATAATTGCTTTTGGCTATAAATATGTACATAAGTCGTCATATCGTAGAATTCAAGATTTATGAACAACTTTAGTATACTAACTTGAAAAAGTAACTTCCGTTCTCAAAGCCAAAAAAAGGAACAGTGTATGTCAACATCCAGATATTTCCACCACCACAGTCATAATAAGGCTTCGACCATCTTCCATCTTCATAATGAACGGATAGTGTATCCTCTTCAACTCGCTCCTCCGTTTTATTGGAATACAAGTGAAAAGCTGTAACAATAAAAGAATTTAATTGAAGAGTTTTATGTTGTTTGTATCTAATGTTTAAAATCATATTATATGTCACAATGAAAGAAAGAACAACATATTTGAAAATTGAAAATCTAAAATTTTATTTAAAATTGTTTTCATTTATTTTTAAAGTTATTTTAAATAAATGAGTAACACTCCAAAAAATTATAAGTCTCTTATAATTGTGTTTAGTACTATAATTCAGAAAATGTTTTGAAAATTAATTTTCGACAGTTTTACAGTTCGAACACACATTTTTTTGGCAAACTTGAAAAAATAACATTTTTTTCATTCAAAATGATTTAGGAAATTAGGCCTACTGACAGACCGTACTAATAGTTATACACAAAAAAAAATGTACTTATTTAAATTCTGGGAACCGTTTGAGATTTCTATATTTTAGTATTAGAGTATTTTATCAAAATCCTCGGAATAGCTTTCTAGAAATTAGAGGTTTTTCTTAACATTGTATGGAAGGTACCGTTAATAATGCCTTAATTTCAATTATTGTATTATTTTGTTCTCGAAAAAAACTATTTCATTTTTCCAAAAATCAAAAAAAAAATTAGTATTTAACATTTTTTATAAATTTGTGATGCTTTTGCATACAAATTCTGGTAACAATCAGATGAACTATTTTTGAGAAAATAAAAAAAAATATACGCGATGTTCTAAGAAAATTCACCCATAGGCAGTAGCTCAAGTGACAGAATTGCAAAACGGACAAACAATTGTGAAACCCACTTTTTCGACCTCCCTAACATACTTATGTCAAGTCTCAACAAAATCTGGAGTTTACATTTTTACGAATCTAAAACGTGCCCTTTTGTACCTATAGCCGCAAGACAAAATATGTTTACAGAAACATGGTATCATTAAAAATTATTTGAAGGTGACATGACATGACATTTTTGGGCCACTTGTTTAATTAATGAAAGCGGCATTTTCTGTAAAAATTGTTTAAAATAGAAAAATTAAAAACAGAGTAACAATAGCATTTTATTTAACTACCCGGGAAAACTGCTTCGATTGCGATCATTTTTTTATTAAGAAAGAAGAATGGGCATTTTGGTCTACCTAGCGTCCACGAATGATATATACATACATTTACATATATCGTTGGAAAGCTTAGCCCGAGTATATCATTTTTTTGTATGGGCACAAAGCTGTAAACCATGGGGTTTACCCAGAATATTGCAACAAAGATTGCAATTAGAGCAAAAAGTAATTGCAATAGTGTTCCATTGAAATGACAGTGTTGGTCACTTTCGATGAACTCAATAGATCCCAAAATACATGAACTTTTATACCAATGGCCAATAATAACGAATATTGTCATGGTTGGCGAATAATACGCTTAACAATACGAAAATTCTACTTTTTTAAATTTAATTTAACGAATTAAATGAATGGAAGTATTTGTGCGTCAAGAGTCCACAAACGCCGTATAGTACGTTTGAAAGCTTAGTTCAAGAGCTTTTGAACTTGGACACAAATCTGTAAACCATGGGGTTCACGCAGTATATAAAAAAGAAAAATCTTACTTTTTCCTTTAAACAGTATACAATTCTACTTTGTGGTGTTTATGTTGGGCCGGACATCAAAACATTTTCATACCCCCAGCTGACAACATGAACAATGTAATTCTTGATGAAACATTAATATAATCTTATAAAGTATCTTTGTTTATTCGAATTTGCAAAGTGTTTTTCTTATTTTTTTGTCGCTTATTTAAGTCATCTCCCATTGTTTAGGACCAAAAAAATACTCGTACGTTGCCGTTGGTACACTCCATAGTACCCAATCATTTTCATAGGTCTCGTTTCTGGACGCCAGGTAGACCAAGTCCCATATATTTTTGCCCATTCTCCTTTGAAATTAGAAAAATAGTCTACGATTCAAAAATCGATGCTCTAAACAGATTTTTTTAATTGAAAACCAACCTTTTTCAAAATAAACATTTTTAATTATAATTTTAAAATAATTTTATGTAAAAACATGAATAGCACTCCCAATATTTATTCAAACGTCTTTAACATTTTTTTGTCATCTCTAATTAATTAATTAATTAAATTAAATATGTAAATGTATGTATATATTTATCCATAAATCAGAAAGATATTTTTGTATACTTTTGGGGTGTTATTTGTAATTTTTAACTATTAAAAAAGAAACTCAAATATTTATTTATTTATAATTTATTGAAAAAAACTACAATTGTTTTTTATTTTTATTTTGTTTTTAGTTGTCAAGATTTTCCCTGTTGAGAAGGGAATTAAGAAACCATTTTTCTGTCATCTCCATGTGACTTGAAGCGTGGTTTAATAAGTATACTTGGTTTTTTTTTTTGTTTCTTTCACAATTATTTGTTAATTTAGCATTATTTTAAAGACAACTAAAATCTATTTTTTAAATTTGTTTTTCGAATTTCAAAAAATTTTCTGTTGAGAGCATCGATTTTTTATTGTAAATTTTTTTCTAATTTTAAAAACATACCTACAATTCAAAAAAAATCAACAAAATAGGAAAAACTTCACTGGGTTCTTCAATAATGCCATTTTTAGAGCTATCCACCATTACTGTAAAAAAAATATAAAAACTATTTTTTAATAGTCAGTTCAACATTGTTTGAAAATAATCTTGGATTATTAACAAGATTAAATATAAAGTCTGATTTCAAATATGTAGAATATTTTTAAGGAGTATAAAACTTCAATAATAATTTTCGTATAGAAACGCCAAATTTTTCTTCAAAACCATTAAATTTTAACACCGGTAATCAACACAATTAAAACGACAATAGAATTTTCCAAAATTCAAATAATTTTCCACAGGATAACTTACAAAACTTTAAGCATAATAATCACAGTATTAATTCAGGAAATAATTAAATAATATCAATTATATTCTTCAAAATAATCGTCAGAGTAGTCAATATTTTTCAGCCCTTAAAAGCGTTTTCACCAAATTCCCATTAACAGGGAACACATGCACAAGACCGCATTTTTAACCGCATATGGACACTACTAGCTTACTCGAATACCGTTTGGATTGAACAATGCTCCCGCATTATTTCAAAGAATGATGATAGAACAAAATCAGTGTTATGTATCTCGACGATATTTTTTTTTTAACTTCTTGTAACACATTGATTTAGTGAAAATATTAAGACGATAAAATCATCTTAAAGCCAGATTGATAAATTCAATTTTTTGAAACGAGAAACCGAATACTTGGTTCATATAATTTCGGAATGAATATAGTAGTAAAATTGAAACAATCCAGATCCAGAATCCAATTTTAGGAGTTACTATATTTATCGTAAATTTATTAAAGACAACTCTCGAGTAACTCTTCCGATGTCTTAAAAATTGTGCAAAAATCGAAACAAAGTACACGCACTATATTGAATCATTTAACAAACGAAAAGCACTTATGTATATGTAGTTGCAGAGTCTTAATAGACCCAGATTTTGCAAAAACTTTTACATTGACAACCGGATGCAAGTAACGGAGCTCTGGAGCAGTTTTGTCTTAGAATCAACATTCTTTTGAACATTAAATAAACATGAAATTCATTTATCTATTGAGAGGGAACTTTTGTCAATTGTTTTAGGAACTATGTAAATATTTCTGACCATATCTGTTAAAAAATGAAAGTTCAGACAGACCATCGTTCAATAGTATGGTTTCAAACTTTAAAAGAGTCCAACTTCCAAGCTTCAACTCTGGAAAGTAAAATTGAAACAATCCAGATCCAGAATCCAATTTTAGGAGTTACTATATTTATCGTAAATTTATTAAAGACAACTCTCGAGTAACTCTTCCGAAGTCTTAAAAATTGTGCAAAAATCGAAACAAAGTACACGCACTATATTGAATCATTTAACAAACGAAAAGCACTTATGTATATGTAGTTGCAGAGTCTTAATAGACCCAGATTTTGCAAAAACTTTTACATTGACAACCGGATGCAAGTAACGGAGCTCTGGAGCAGTTTTGTCTTAGAATCAACATTCTTTTGAACATTAAATAAACATGAAATTCATTTATCTATTGAGAGGGAACTTTTGTCAATTGTTTTAGGAACTATGTAAATATTTCTGACCATATCTGTTAAAAAATTAAAGTTCAGACAGACCATCGTTCAATAGTATGGTTTCAAACTTTAAAAGAGTCCAACTTCCAAGCTTCAACTCTGGAAAGAAAAAGTAAACGAATATGATTTTGATGTGGAACACATTCAAGAAAAAAAATCAGGTTGCTGATTTATTAGAAGTTTAGATGATGATACAAAAAATTGAAAAAAAAACCCATGGGAAAAAAATCATAAAGAAATAAAGGAAACATTTTTAGAGTTAAAAAATGTTCATATACTATTTAAAAATGTCCAATTAGAAATATATAAATTCATTGAAAATTAAATCGGTAAGTGTAAAAAGAGTTTAAGCGCCAAACTGAAAATTCAAGAAAAACTTTTATAATAAAATAAAGTTTTTTCTGAGGAATATCAAGCCTCAGTGAAAAACTTTATTTTCTGATTGATAACAGAAAATTAGTAGTACACTCATCGATTCAATTGTATTATTTTTCCTATGTGCAAGTGTCATGGAATGAAATGGAATGGCATGGAATCATGTGAAGCATAAGCAAACATAACATAAAACAAGCTCTATTTAAGTTATAAGTTCAGATATTGAAATAAAATTCTGAATAAAAAAAAGAGCCCACCACAGCGTACATTTTACCCATCTTAAAATGCAATCATACTATGAACACTCACTTTCATTCATATTAAAGATATTAAAAAAAAAATAAAATAAAAAGAGCCCACATACGCCATAGTGTATTTTATATGTTATCCATATTAAAATGCAACAATATTATGAACATTCACTTTTGTTTAAAAAGTTTGTTCATAATGAGGGGGAGGTGTTATCCTTATGTATGAGTGTCGAGTATACGTGCCTGCATATCTAATATATCTAGTACTCTAATTAGACTTCATCGAAACCAAGCAGAGTCAAGTGGTATGGCCAAAATTAAAAATTGTTAATAATACAATAGCTCTTTATATTTAATATCCTTTTGTCATAAATATTTATCTTAACTTATATTAATGTAAAATTATCATTTAAACGAGAAACTTTTGTTTTCTCTTAATTAAAAACATAAGAAATATAACTCCCGTTCATACATATAACCTGAGTTGACTTTCAATTTTCTCATAACCGGATTGATGAATTGTGATCAAACATTTTTAAAAAAAGGTCTATGTTATCTTGTGTGATTTTTGATTCAACTATTTAGAATTAGGACAAACATTTCAGATCAGTGATGGTACAAAGATTACCAAATTAAACTTGATTTTTTAAAATTCCCTTATTTTAAATCCTCAAATTTTTAAGACACTTATTTTTTTAAAAAATTTAAAGTTATATAGAAGTAAACATATGAAAAGAAATACACAGTTAACAATTTTTTTTGTTTTATGACTTTTTTTAATTATTAAACACACGGGAATTTTATGTTTTCATATGCTATCACTACATACATATGTACATAGATAATATGGGGCGATGTGAATACGCGAAAAATCTTAGTTTAAAAACTTGACTTGAAATTAACTTTTTTGGTAGAATCGAAGAAAAAACTGAAAAGGGTCAAGAAAAAAAAACAAAAAAGTAAACTTTTTTGGATGAATAGAGAATCTAATTTATTATACGAAGCGTATGTTATTTAGTTATAGTTTTACTGGCTTAAGTGCAGTTTAAAGAATAGTTTCTTCAACAATTTCTCAAAAAAAATACATATTCAAGAACATACCAGTTTCAGCCATGGACTATATTAAATGCATAAAATTAATTTTCCGACCCTTAAAACCTAGATTACATTTAACAAAAACAATATTAAGAATATATTTGTGATTTTGGTATAAAACTAAAAACCATAAAAACATTTTGTAAGAATCTGTCCCACTTAAAATCTTATGTACCTGCTCATGTTTTATTTTAAGTATCTATTTCATTTCATTTCATTTCATTTCATTTCATTTCATTTTTTTTTTTTTTTTTGAAAATTAACGTGAAATTTTAATATTATATATTTATTTAGATACTGTAAAGGTACAGCCGTATTTATGAAAATAAATTTTAAACGCCTCTAAAATGTCTATTATCAATTTTTATAAGTTAACAACGTTACTTACAAACGTCATTCATATCATTTAAATGTTGTTTGAAGCCCTCGTAAATGTATCTTGATAAATCGTATCATTTTCATATGAGAGGAATGATTTTTTACCTATACAGTATACACGTTGAACTCAAACAATTATTCTATGAGTTCTAAATCCTGGTGGCAAAAATTAATTCACGAGCCAAAACTTATTTTCGTGTTCTTTTCTCTTAGTTCTATTTGAATTTTTGTTTACTTTTGAAAAGTGAAATTAAATTTCAATGAAAAAATTTTTTATTTTTTTTAAATATATTTATGTTTCATAGTACTTTATTTTTGTTTATTTGTAATATTTGCAAACTGACAAAACACATTCGTTTATTTTCTTACATTACGTTACTTTGAAATATAAGCAATCTTAAAAAAGCAAGGTCTAAGAGGCATTTAAAAAGAAACTAATAGATGCGCCAGCTAGAGTGAACTTTTAATCGTTGTAATTTATTAATTAAGTAAAAATTAGATTTAAGTAAAATAACAATTTAATTCCATTTGATTTTACTCCAAGTTTTTAAATAGCAAAGTAATTAGTTATAAAATGTAGTTAAGTAGGTGTAAAATATATAATTGAATTTGTGAATAAGACGTTTGCTACACTTATTCAACGTATAAGGACATTGGGAGGCATTTCGGGTTCATTTAACATTACATTTTCTTACCTTTGATATACTGATCGTTTCGGGAAATTACTTTTTTCGCATTTTTTCTTGCTAGAAAAAACCACTCTGAGGTATTCCCAAGGTAGTGATATTCTGTTGCCAAGTCCTTTGCAAATAATGCTCCTTGATTTGGTGACGGAAGTCTATAAGCAAAAGGACAGAATAATCCATGCTGTGAAGGATGCTGATTCCAGTCAAAACAGTTTCCAGCGGCAAATATATCATCATCGAACTCAACCATTGACAAAACTGAAGCATGTAAAAGATTAACAGATGCCTGCACAGAAGGTGACGTCATTTTAAAGATTCTGCAAGAAAATATGAATATATTGAGAAACCCATGAATTTTGTTTCATTAGTACCTGTAAATAGTTATTTATTTTAGCATGCTATTTGTAAGGTAAAAAAAATCGGCGGTCTTAATAAATAGACACTTTACACTTACCAATGTAAAAGTCGTTTTCTTTATTTTTTCTATCAATTGGAACATGAGTCGCATCAATAAAATTGCCAAATAAAATACAAATCCAATAAAAGTTTTATAATACGAAACAAAGTGAAAAGAAAGGTGTTACGTACGAATCACCGACAAAAAAAAATCGGTCAAAATATTGACTTATATCGATATTTCGAAAGTTAAAATGCCATTTTATAGTCTTGAAATTTGAAAATCTCGACTGGCTTTAAGAAAATCAAGAAAAATGTAGACAGGCTCAATTTTTTAATCTTAAATCGCTCTTTAAGATACAGGCGTTGACTATAATGAGATTCAAACAAACTTTGCAAGTTTTTATTATTTATTATTATTATTTGTTATTATTCATATTGTTAACTTTTGTGTATATAAGTACCAGAAAATTCCAAAATACCAGTTCCCAAAAAAAGCTTACCCTTGAATCCCTTCCAATTACGGGTCCATTATTATTTTGTCTTTATATAATGCCTGACCAAATCTAAGTTTATTTAAATTAACATACTTTCACTGCTTTACTATTAGAGTGGCAATCTGGGTTCCGCACTAAGCACAGTTGTAAATTAATCTGAAAGAATAAAAGTTACAACAGATATCTATTTTGCCCTTAACGCTAAAAACTTTGGTGTAATTGTGCTTCTTAACTCTTCTAAACCTTAGTCTTTGGTGTATTTACCTGATGAATAGAGTTAAGCGAATTAAAAAGGAGCTTGTAATTTCAAAAAATATTATCACCAATATAGGAATTCCTTAGAGTCGGTATAAGGGCATTTGTTATTTGCATAATTTAGCAATGATCTCCCCTATATATTTGTAATTGTGTGCCAATCTGTATGCTGATGATGTTGTACTTGTAATTTAATGAAATAGAATTATATTAAATGAGGATCTTAGCAACATCCATACTTGGACTTCTAATAATTGCATGAAACTTTACCCTGCCAAGTATGTTGCTACATTATGTTTTCCAGATGAGCCCAATCCTTTGAATTTTCCATCAATTATTCTTGTAATTATTATTATTTTTTATTGTACTTTTCATATATAAAATGTCAGTTTTATTAGACTTGATCATTCTTTATTCCGTTAATTTCATTGATTTTGTGAGCAACTACAACAATAACTTAATATAATTGACAATCAAGAATGGGAAACAAATGTCAAAAACATTTTTGTAGCGTTTTTCCTATAAAATGATTATTTTAACAGAATTTCAATGAACAATTTTTTTACAATATACCTATGTCCTATATATACATATAACAATAAGTTAATCGGTGTTGTATACTCACATGAACATAATGAAGTACATTATTCCTTGAATAACACTTGGTTTCTTTTTTCAAAAAAGTATGCGAGCAAATCTCCAAAATTGTTTTTTTTCAATTACCTACATTTCAATCTTCTTATTACTATCAACAAAATCAAAATAAAGATGAAACTCTAATTGTGTTTTGTTATGTTGTCGCTTCGTTATAAAGGGTGTCCCAACAAGAACGCAAGATTTAAATTTGGCGCCATTCGAAGTTTCATTGTTTGACATTTGAACAATTATTATTGTTTGTTAGTAGAAGGTAGAAGGTTTATAAAAATGGAGCGCTACACGAATGAACAACGCATTCTCATTGTGAAATTGTTTTACCAAAATGGTGAAAGTTTTGCGGCTACAGTTGGCAAATTGCGATCAATTTGGGGTTACAATAATGCTACAAAAGAGTCAACTGTAAAGCGATTAATGGAAAAATTTGCTGAAACTGGGACATTAATTGGATGCTGCATTAATGAAATACCGCAGCATTTATGCAAAACGGTCATTGAAAATTTCATTAAAAGATCGCGTATGTGCCAGCAAAGCCGCGGCGGCCATCTGCCCGATGTGTTGTTCCTCATCCTGTCTACTTTACGATATAATAAAGAATTCGCGATTTTTTTTAAATATCTGCGTTTTATTTAAAATTTAAATCTTGTATTTTTGTTGGGACACCCTTTATTTAGCATAACACGAATGGAACAAACAAAATGTTTGAAAATAAATAGTTGAAACTGAGTTGAAACATAACCGCTTGTATTTTTTATGAGTGGATATTGTAAACATCAGATATTGCAACGTCATTGAAACAGATAGGTAACCAAAGCACTAGAATTGAAAAAAAAAACATTTGGTTTGCATTTGACACAAACTTCAACATTTCTTAAGATTCAAGTGATGTTGTAGTTGAGTATCTAGAACTTTCGTTATCAAAGCTGATTAAATCTTTGACAGGCAGACATGAAAAGAGTTGCCGCAGGATTGAAAAATTGGTTACAAGTCATATTAACAATTTGCAGAATTTAAGCTGACTATAATACACATAAATTATACAATTGTTTTAAGTACTCACATACATAATTCATAATAAAAATAATTTTTTTTATTTATAACAACACATTTTGACGTTTCATGGATATATCGGGCCAAATGTCAACAGACGGCCAAGAAATTGATATTTTATGAAGCATTAAGAAAAAGGCAGAATTATTTTTTGGTTTTTTTTAATCCGTTTTAACTCTTAATTAGAAATTCGTTTTCTAAAATTGGATATTTAATTAGGTTTCGAAATCAAACAAAATTGATATATTTAAATTCAACTTATGATCTCTGTTATAAAATGTCTGTTTTAAAAATATACAAAAATTTTATTGCAGCAATACTAGAGGGCATAGGCCAAAGCAAAATGCAAGTTTTTGCTTAATTTTTTTCCTGCCAGAACAAAAATGATGGTTTTTAACATAAGAATTCTTGTTTCAGTGACGAAAATTTGAAAATATAATGAAACACAAAATTTCTCTGTTTTATAAACATTGTAAATTGATTAAAGTGAGGACTTTATCGCTTTGAGTTTCTACTTTGTTCTATATTTGGGGTAGTAATATGTAAGTTTTAATTTTAAGAGAGAATGTTTTATTAATATTTCCCGCAACAAAAGCAATTTTGTTCACAGTCTAATAAAAATTTCTTTTGATTTGATTTTATATGCGAAATTTTTAAATTAATTTTTCCAATTGGTCACTTTATGCATAGTAAATTTCATTGGAAATAGGTCAAAGTTTCTCTTCCTAATGTAAATCATAAAAAATTTTGCAACTTAGATGCCTAAATACAAACATAACAATTTTTACATTTTTTTCGAATTTTTACCCAGTTTTAATATTTTGTATGGCGCGTGAGCTTTCTGGAAGTAAAACATCAATTTTTATGATAAAATGGCACTTGCATTAGATTTTCCGTTCATAAATATGTATATAAGTAAAAATCGCATTTGAAATCATAATATTTGACCAATAATTTTATTCAGTACTTTAAACTTTATCTCTTTTATAACATCTAAAAAGTACTATACATTTTAAAAGAATTTAATAAATAACTTTTCCGTAACTTTACAATGTTTTCGGTAACATTATTTCTCATATTATAACATAATGGAACAGAAAAAGTAAAATTTTTTCCAAGCAATATTATATTTTCTTCTAGTTTCTTAATTATTGTGGAATGAATCTTAAATTATTATCTATATTTATATGCAATTAAATAACGAAAAATATTCTTTCACATAACGGTAAAAAAAGATATGAAAGTATATGAAATTACTGAAGCAATTTAATTATATGTATAGAGTGGAGCTGACTGAACTATATAAAAAACACCTCATAAGGTGTACTATTAATATTTTATAAATTTAAAATTTAATGATTTATTATTTCAATTTTTTTATTAGCTATGTTAGTATAACTACCTATCCTTAAACTTAAACAAAATTATTCGTCATTAGAAACTTAAAAATGAGTGAAATTTACATCTCAAAGCAATAATAGTTCTTGTTTTTTAAATCCTTTTCTTCTTGACAACATTATTCATTATGTGTATTAAAAACACTTTTACCGTTTATATTCATGTCTACGAAAAACTCAGCTTCTCAGTTAGAGCAAGCAGTGAAAGTATAAACACGACTGATTTTATTTATCTCTATTTTTGTCCTTGCTTATACATTTTTTTGAATATATTATGCGCAAGAGAATACTTGTCTCTAGAAGAAGTGTTGTGTAAAATAAGAACATTTTATGAAAATAATAACTTGTAATTAAACACAAGGACAATGAAAGAGAGAAGAATTAGCTGAGGCTGAAACTAGAGAAAACATGTCAACGGACGAAAACAATGACAAGAACCATATGTACTTCTTATATAGTTATACGTGAAATATCTTTTGTTGTTTCAAAAACAAAATCCACTTCCTATTGTGTGTGGTGTGATAAAGATTTTATGAGCTTAAGAATGTAAACTAGAACGATAAATAAATGGGTGATGGGAGTTAAGTGATGGGAATTGAGTGCATCTTTCTAGTACATATACATAATATACATTTATATGTACCTAAATAATTCAAACAAGAAATTATAACTCTTTAAGGGCAATACAAGTATCATTTTGAGAAAAGTATGATTGTAAAACAGTATATTATTACTTATAATCTCTTGATTAAAACACACTGCTTTAAGCAAAATTAGTTTATTCTTTTTCATTTTATTTTTTTAGTTATATACTTCATAAGTTAAACGATAATTATAATTAAATTCAATTTACACAATACATTTATTTAAATAATTACAACGAGAGATCTTTACTGCACGCATGTTGAATCAGAAGTGAAGTAAGTGAAAGATAAGAAAAAAAAGGTTGTGATAGACTGGATTGAACGCTCTGTCTAATCCTATGGCGTCATATAGTTGTTAAGCGGATAATGATTATTAGTGGAAGTTCTCCAACTCTATCTTCACAGAAGATGAAGTTGGTGAACACTTAAAGAGATTAACAGTGGGCACACTGTGGTATTTGACATCCAAAAACCAAGTGGGCTGGAAATAAATCACTGTATTTGTATTAAAAGGAATGTGGAGCACATTATTGTTATATAACAATATGGCAAGAGTACGATAACTCAGGCGAAAATGTTTAATAACGGATTTGTAACATCAAAAAATAATCACTTTTTACCACAGGAAGGGGGGGTCTATCTCCCCACGTTTAGGCGGTAGGGGCACTTTAAAAAATATTTACGTTAAATGGAAAAAAAATAATTAAAAATAACGGTAATACTTACAATTAAGTATTATACGTTTTTTTTAAAGCCAACATTCTATTCTACTAGCCAGTTTTTAAATCAAGTCAAAACTATGCATAGTTTTTGAAAAAAATTGTTTCAAACTCAAAACAAAACATTTAACGTACATATTTTTTAAATTGCCCCTACCGCCTAAACGGGGGGAGATAGACCCCCGCCCTCCCATAGTAAAAAAAATGCTTATTTTTAGCTGTTAACATATTTTTTAAATTGCCCCTACCGCCTAAACGGGGGGAGACCCAATAGTAAAACAAATACTTATTTTTAGCTGTTCTATACAAATCCGTCACCTGTCGCCTGAGTTATCGTACTCTCCCCAACAATATTTATCACTTTAAAACCAATTTTACAAATTCATACATATAGAGCAGTATAACAACCATGAATTACATAAATAGAGTAAAGTACATAATTTAGGAATTAATTTCTTTAAAACAATATCGTCTAAATGTAGACTCTTGCTTTCGCTGCACTCATTAAATCGAACAGTAAAATTACTTATAGCGCACTTGCGAGCTCGATGTTATATCCACTGATTTAGCAAAGCCTTCGACAAAATGTCTCACAAAATTATTATGTACTTACATATTAAAAAACCTCAACTTTTCTACCAAATTTTCTATAAAAAAAATAATTCAATAAGTGAAAAATTTAATAAAAACAAACAACGACAACACTAACAATTTCACATTTACCTTTTTTAAACTAGGATAGTTTCCTTTTTAAATCAAGTTATTTTAGTTAAAAGATTTTGAAACTTCTTATCCAAATTTATTTTATTATTATTTTTTAACAATAGTTTTAAAATGTCCATTAAATGTTTGTTGTTATAAAAGTGAAGATACTTATATCTTCTTATCTATATAATATTAATACTTGGTGATCAAACTTTGTCGTTAGTTTTTAGCGCAATTAAACGCAATGTATCAAAGAAATGTGTGTCTGTATGCTGTTTATCTCCAACCATCTTATTTAATATGCGTACGTATTATAGCGCACACAAGATTTATCTTTACTGTGCAAGGAGTAGGAGTTTTCTACTTGTGGTCCTTGATAGATGAAGAGGTTCCAAGGCTGATTCTTTTTGTTTTTGCCGTATTGATCACCAACGAACGTCATGATCCATAATCCTATGAAGGAGCAAGCAAACGTGGTGCGTAGTCATGGTGTTTGAGATATGATTGCAAAGTCCACTGAATTCCTCCGTTTTAACTCGACAAAGCTGCAAGCAGAAATTCCCTAATCACTAACAGGAACACTATTGATGAAAGTAACCCCTCACTTTGGATCTCAAATTCTTCTGTCAACCTAACATTATGCAAAATGTGATACTTGGATTCATCATTTGTAGCATTAATAATAGTAGATATGTAATCAATTTATCTGGGATACCCCTCTTGATTAAAACAAACCAAATAAATTCTCTATTGACAATGTCCATAGCTTTTTCGAAGTCAATGAACAGCAGGTGAAGTGGTGATCGATATTCAACGCATCAATCCTCGTCCAAAACTTGCAGAGATCTGTCTGTGAATACCGTTTATACATGTTAATAAAGCAATGTATTTTCTCATCCAAAATGTACATAGGTACAGCGAATATACGCTTTTTGTCATTAAAAAGCAAAACTTAATGAAAAAAACTATACTTAAAAAAAACCTAAGACGCAAAGTTATTATTACGTTATTTTTATATCTCTTATTAATACTTTTATGTAATTTTCATTTCCAAATAATAAAAACAATTATACCAACGAGCAGTGTAAGCTCGTAAACTAAATTCGATTCTTATCATTCAAAACTCTAAAGGTTATGAAAAATGTCCACCTACTTTTTGCGTCTATAATTACTTCAAAAAGTGTTTAAAGATCAGTTAACAGGAGCTACTGTTGATCATGACCATTCCCAGTTTAAGAAGAAAACACTTTTCAAGTGTATGTACTCGTACTGCCTGCATTTTTAACTGACTTTTACTGTCAATGTATTTTCAAAATTAATCGAATCAAACAAATGCCGAATTTCAACCACGATACAATTACATACATATAAATATATATAAATGAATCCCGAAATGTGTTTGTCTGGCTAAGACTCGATAACTCTTTTTATTTGCATTGAGTCAGGGATGGTTCAAGAGAAAAGACATTTTGAAAGACAAACCAAAACGAAAACCGTGCCATTTAAAAGAATTTTCGATTTGCGTTTTATTTGGACATTTTTTTGAAGAATCGCCTTTTGTTTGTTTAAAAAAAAATCAGATCTAAACTATTGGACATTAACTTTAAAATTTGAATAATTATTTTTTTTATAGTAAATAAAATTGCAGTTGATTTTTAAATTGTTTAATTAATTAAATAAGAGAGTTGAAGATGGTGACGTATCGAATGAGTAACGACAAGGGATAAGAAATAATTGTCAACCTTTATTTTCAATTGGTTTTTCTACATTTATTTACGTAGAAAGAATTTGGTTACGGTTTGAGATTTATTTAAAAAAAAATTAGGTTATCGGTTGACCTTTATTTTTATTTTCAAAAATATCTCTCAATGGTTGAGATTTTTACTAAAAAAAATAATGGAAAAAGTCAAACTTTAACCTTTTTTGCTGAATATAAATCCAAAATGGCTACTGCAAAAATAAATTCCATTCATGAAAATATATACTTAAAAATAGATTAAAAAAAATCTGTTTTTCTCATTCCTTCTATAATTCTCATTTTTTATGTATCATATAGCTTTTGCCACTACACTAGCTTTAAGCTAAACTAAAGAGTATCTCTTAATTTGTTTTGTTGGATTTCATAGAAAATTGTTATTCGGAAGATCACTATCTTATTTTCTCTTTTATAGAATACTTTTTTCATGTATCAATATTTTATGTTAATATTTTGTACTAAAACCACATAATTATACTCTGATCTTAAAGGAGAAGAGGTAGGTTTAGTCCCCATTGCAGTTTTTGTATCATATTTTTTTATAATCGTTTTCGACAATATCCGTTCCTTTGTTAATTAAATTAAATGCCCAATCAGTAGCTTGCTTCTTTTCAAAGAAAACATCATTTCGTTTTTAAAAGTTAAGGCAAAGTTTTAAGAAAGTAAAAAGAGTCAAAAGGATAAAGTCACCCGAAAATATTTGAGGCTCCATCGCTCCTTGGCTATCCTTTATAAAGTTGATAATCACTTTAAGATATTCTAGAAAAATTCTAATTTGGTATTCAGCTAATCTAGAACAAGTAGTTGTCGAAGAAAAAGGTTATGTATTTAAATATTTTCGAGAATCATACCCGTTATGTCAAAAACGTTTTTAATAAAACTTCAGATTCATGAAAAAAATAAACAAATGCGTATAGGGAAAATAGTAAACTATAAACAAGGTTAGAATCTAAAACTGGGTTTCAGATTATTGCTACAAAAAAACTCGTAGAAAGCAAATAGTAAACTATAAGCCAAGTTGATGTCTTGAATTCTTGAACTACAAACGTAGGTTCGTGTGATTCAATCTACCATTTTATTATTTTTTTATGCAAAGAATAATGTTCTGCTCGCAAGGTTTTTAGGATAGTGAAATCGAATCTGATCTTAGTTATAGTCAGTTGAAATGAAGGGACAATACATTATACAAAGCATGTTGAAATAAATTATTTTATACACGTTTAAAATAAATTATACATAAAAATACATACCTTGTCAACATGTTTGCTCTATTTACTGCTACTTCCGCTTCAATTCTAAATCTGTCTTGAGCATATTGATCAACAACGCCTTCTCCTAAATTGAGTGAAGTTCCTGCTTCACAATTTGATCCCAGTGAGTGTTGTGTTTCGACAATTTGCAAGAATTTTGTAACGACATCTCTTCCTCGCATCAAATTTCTTCTATTATTTCGACTTATCTCATCCCAGTCATATAATTCGTCTTCATTTGTAGCACCATCTCCAACTTCATCCAAGTATTTAGTTGTGTCTACATTTCTAGACGAATCGTCCAGGTTAAAAGGGTTTCCATTTTCATCCAAATTTAATGCATCAATTTCATTGCTCGGATTGTCATCATCAACTCCCAATGCACCTCCGTCTATATTTATTTCTCCAAAATTAACGTCACGTGAATCTGTTTCCTGTACAACTACGTGCCTAAGGTCCTTTTCATCACTGCTAGTACTTGCTGAACGATTGAGTTCTCTTTCACCTGTATAAGAATGAAGTTGACTATTATCACTGCTGTCATCATTCAACTCATAATCGGCTTCATTATTTTTACCAGCACGAAATTCTGCTACCCGAAATGAAGTGCTTGGCGACAATTCTCCGTCGTCATGACTATCACTATTACCATTGTCCTTGCCATCTGGAGTGGAGGAAGCCACATGATGTTTCTCTGTTGTTATATATGACGTTTCCCTTTGGGCTACAATGGATGACTGTTGTTGATTGTGCCGGGTTGGCAATGAATATGACAAAAATATATTGTTAGTTGGTTTTAAAACCGCCACAGAACTTGCGGTTACTGTTGCTGACCCCGTATTGTTTTTTATAAGCGCGTCCTCTAACACTTGTTGCATTTGTTCATTCTTTGGAAAAATTAATTCTGTACTACGAATTGTATTTTCAGAAGGATGAGCTAAGTTTTTATGTGCCTTTAGGTATTCTAAGCCTTTATCTACGTTTTTGCGTATATTTTCCATTATTTTTTTCTTGTGAATTTTTTTTCTTTTTAATACTATGGGTTCAGGTGGTGTCATTGCAGTTGAAGATATCTGCATATTTATTACATCAGTATCATCTGCTATATTTGAATCCTGCTTTGTGCTCTGCATTGATTGATTAAAAATACCTGTGGAGCCATTACTTTCTGAATTGTACCAAAAATCACTGCCAAAAAGTTGTCCAAAATTGCTTCCACTCCCACTTCCAAAAGAAACTGTATCATTGTCGTAAACATCGTAATCGAATGTAAGGTTATCAAATGCTTGCAATCCCCATCGGATGTGGTCTTTTTCGTTTGAATGACGGACACGGGACCTTCCATGGCGAATAAAAAGCATATCATTGGATGATTTGGATTCTTGAACAACTAACGTCATTATTAGCATAAGTAAAGCAGCCATAAGAACTGCGAACCTGTTATCCCAACTTTTCAGCATATTGGGAAGAAGAATTTGTCCATGTTAATTTTTCAACAAACCGTGTAAAAGTGGCCAGTGCTTTTTTACTTGAAAATAAACAAAAAGAATATTTAAGCACAGTTAGAATATTTCATTCTAGAATTTAAATTTTACCATTTGAACGAAAAATCTGAAAGACGTACATTTTCAAAAAACTATTTCACTCACTTATTCAATGTTACAGAAATATGAAAACAAATTATATTTATTGAATTTGGTTCCAAATACAGCTTTTTCAGCTAGTTGTTGAAAGTCATGTCGATTATCTTTGTTGGATAATTATCATATTCGCATATAAGAATAATTGAAAAAGTGATGTTGATGATTTCAGACACCTGCAATGAAATGTAAAGAAATAATATTTAGTTCTTAGATCAATATTAAATCCGAAAATCGAACAATAATAACAGAATTGGGGATTTAGAACGTACTAGCTCAAATTTTTTAGGTGCATAAGTTTCAAATTCAATTTTTTAAAATACACACATGAAACTACTTATGCATTGGCATAGTGTTTATAAAGTATTTAAAAAAAGAGAGTTTTAAATAGCGATAATAGATTGAGCAGAGGCAAACAAAAAAGTAGTTTGTATATATAGAGTATCTTATGTATGCATGAATGGTATGTATTGTATATTGCTTCTGACAAAAACAAACTCATAATAGAATAAATTAAATTTTTTACTTGAATTCCACTTTTTGTGGCAAGTGCAGTGTACTGACAATTGGATTTGTGTGGGTGTACTTAAGACTAAAGTAACTTACATTATGAAATGAATGAGCAGGTGAAAGTGCTAATATCAAGCTCATTCTTGGAATTTTGTATTGTTATTTACACTTGGTCTTCATTATTTTGATGTAAAAGAGCGGTCCTGTGCCTTGCAACCGAAATAATATGTATGTGTTACACAAGCCCTTTAATATTTTCTTATAAATCTTCCAAATCTTATTCAACCTTATTTTAAATCTTAAATAGAGGTGAACTGCACCTAACATCTTATAATAATGAATATTAAAAATATACCTATATCGATTAATGTATAACTTCATAGAATACAAAAATTCATTAACAGTCACAGATATAAATTAGTGAGAGATTCAATATGTACATAAGAAATTGGCGCATTCACACAGGAATATGTGAATTTATGGTCAAAAGAACTATGTACGTAAAGTGTTCGAAGAATATAAGAAACACTCGAAATTCGCCTGTTAGAAATGTAGTTGAAAACAATGTAATTAAAATTCAAAACCATGCATTATGAATAATTATACACCTACTTCGCGGTTTTCAGCTTGTTCTTAGTTAGTTTAATTTAGCTCAAAATATTTTTTTTTTTAAATAGCAGACAAAAATTAAAAAATACTTATTTGAATCCCGTACTAACACGTACAAATTACAATAATGTAGTTAGATTACAAATCGTTTAAGCCAAAATTTATTATTTTATTTCAAATCACAAATTGAAAGCCATAAATCAAGAATATGAAGATGTTTCTTTTCATCACAAGTAGAAAGACCAAGGCGCCCCAGCTGATAAAAATAAATATTATTCTGTACATTTATTGTTGGATTAATAAATTATAATAATACATAATAATAATTTCCATCACAAAAACGTGGCTAAGAGGTGCTTCTTAGTTCTCAATTGTGGAAATGCCTCGATAACACACCATTTGCTCCTATCACCAAAAAACGAGCACGTCGAATGGGGCGACATCTAAAAAGTGGGGGCATCCCTTACTTAAATTTTTTTGCGGAGAGCTTATGGAGGCTTTGATCGATATTTATTGATATTTTTTGGTTATGGCAATCAAAATAATGGTCACCTCTTGCTCCTACTACCATTTTCCGATGCTTAAAGACTTCTTTTTTTTTTTTTTTTTTTTTTTTAAATGCGCGCGCTCAAGGGGATTTTTGGTTTACCCTTTATATGCATCAACACAGCGCGGGCGTGAAGGATAGGATAGGATGGGAAGGGAAAGGTGTGTGTGGCGCGAGGTACTGAGACTGAAGGTGGTTGTTGTCTCAGATTTTATCTCCAGGGTTGGCGGCTGGGCTAAAGCGGAGAAATTGCCGTGTCTTATATCTATGTCCCTTTATAATTCGCATTATTTTGTTCATTGTCATATTTGTTAGCCATACTAGTATTTACTCAATCACATGTTGTTAGTGTTATGCCTGAACAACATGTATCGAGTAAACCAGCGGCCCAACAATGATCAATGATAATGGAAAAAAACAAGACATAGAACTACGGCTGGGATCGAACCTGTGACCATTTGGTTGACAGGCGACCATGCATACCATCGCGCCACGGCCAACCCCAACTTCTCAAATCAAAATCTACACCTAAAATTTTGCAGCGCCACCACAAGGGTCGAGGTAACATTAAAAATACTCGCATTAAAGTACTATGTTTTTCATATACAAAGACTGTACTCTTTATTACAGAGTTTTTAGAAATAGAAAACTTATTGAAGCATATTCATAGTGAAACTTTAAATTTTAATTTATTCTGTTCATGGGTTGCATGAAAAAATGTCATCCAGAAAACTACTTTTTTTTTCTTTTTAAACAACCACACAACTTTTCTTTCTATTTCAAGCAGTTTAAGCGAACACTTTAAGAAAAAATTATTTTCAAACTCAATATGTAGATATACATTTTAAGCCAAATTTTTGATAATTTTCATCACGCATTAAACTGTTTCATTAAGTTTTTTGTCTAGAATTTAAATCAATCAGTATATGAACCATTCCACAATATTCGTTTTTCTTTTTTAGTTCTGAACATGTTCAGAGCGCGCTCTGTGAGCTCAGAATAAAATAACAGAGTAAACGGAGCTTTTGCTCGGAAGATTGAATTTAAAATGGGAATGAGACAACATTGTAAGGTTACATTTGTAGAGCATTACGAGTTAAAAAAATGGAAAAAAAACTCTTATGGCGACTTAAGCTACTCTGTCATACTACCACTGATGGATAAATAGACGTGAAGATGCAATTATTTTTGGATCTATCCTGTTTCTCCAAAACACCACAAAATTGATTTGTATTAATTTGAAATTATTTTTGTGAACTTTGAACAACAATAAATATGATTTACTCGTATCTTTCACTTTTTGCTCATTTCAAACATTTTTGCACAAACCACCTTAAGGTCGTAGCGGTATATTTTTTTGAATTACTTAATAAGCTTTTCAACAGTACTGTTGATTTTAATAAAATATGAAAATATTTTTTTTTGTCAAGTATAAATTTTACCCATTAAATATTAGGTCCTTACGAATTTTTTTAGTAAACACTAAACTCCATACATTTTAAATGGGAAATTTCAAGTGCGATTTCAATGAAATATTGCACATATTTTTTATTTATTATCCTTAACGTTTTTAGGTCAGGGAATGAAAGAAATTTCGACATTGATAAAATAAGCCCCACTCTAATACACATATACTAACTTATTTTTTATACAACGTTTTTTTTTTAAATTTTATATTATTTTTGCAAACTTGTAAATTAAGCTAATTTTTTTTTTTTTTTGATTTTGGGGACGTTTTCAGCGGTGGCTCTTTTTTAAATTTTGGTGGCGCGACAGTCCAATATGAACCAATTTCTAAATGACTTTCAAGTTTCAACTATCTTAAGGGGATCTACAATTGTTTACCAAATCCGAGTGTATAAAAATAGAGGCACTCTACTCTTGATAAGTGAAATTTTTGGAGAATTTGTCAGTTCCTCGCAAGCAACCCATGGAAATATAAAACATTTCTCTGGGACTTCATTAATATTCTTATATGAACTTACATAAAATTAAGTAAGAAGTATTTTTAGGACCACCACCGTAAGCAGAAGATGATAAAAAGAAAGTTTTTTTTTGCTTCTAAGTGGGGGGACGAAGAGTTATTCACTTCAAATCTTTGTATGATTATATAGAGAACAAATGTACCTTTCATTTGGAACCAATTTCACAATTTGGAGGTTTGAGACAAATTTCAGATTTGTTTGATTCTAAGATAATTGTGCTTTAAAATCTACACTTTTCTTCTAAAAAAAAACAGTTCAGTAGGTACAGTCTCCTCAAAAAATTTGTCCGACCGCAGATTCGTGATCAGTGGTCACCTACTTACTATTGCAAAACTCTTTATCAATCCTAAAAGTTCATAACATGGAACCCTCATAAATCCATTTTTCAAAAAACTCCACTTGCTTGTTGTTTTTAATTTTAGGTATGGCCATTGTATATGAATTTGCATAGTACTCTCATGAACACGTTCCAAACGTTGAGTGATGTGGTCGTCTGAGGGCGCACTTGTATATACACAGAAACAGCAACCAAAAAATTAGTAAGTGATGTGATCGCTAGGTGGCCGACGTGTGGAACGTGTTCATGAGAGTACTATGCAAATTTATATACAATGGGTATGGCTCAAGGACTAAATATTAACTTAACAGGATGTGCAGCAAATTTGAAATGTATACAAGGTACACTGTTTAAAAAAACAATGTTTTTTAAAAGTTACTATATTACCAGTACCTACCACATTTTGCTAGGTTTATTTAGGAATTAATATTGTTTAATTTCTGAATTTTCTACAATTTTATAGTGGAGGTCCAAGTTTACAACTTACCAATATTAGTTAAATTGATGATTTTCTCTGAGTGATAGTGTCATACTATAAGTTGCATAACATAGTTTTTTAATTACTTCTGTTACTTTTGTCCCCAAAGCGTGTTTCTTCCGTACTGGATATATATGACGAGAGTGAAAAAGGAGGAGTCTCAGAAAAATGATCACAACTATGGGAATTATTAAATTTATTAAAACCTTACTTCACCATCTTGAGCATCTGAACCGAGACCTGCACAACTTCCTTAAAAATTCACTAAGTTATCGAAATTTAATTATTAATGAGTATTCATAAAACATCGAGAAGCTTAAGCTAATTATTTATATTAAAACACTTTAACCTGACAAATAACTTTATAAGTTATTGTCAAATAATTTAAAATTTTAAAGTTATGTAAGCAAAATGAATATTGTACCAATTTTCTTTTGAAATGAGTCTCAGAAAAATGATCACAACTATGGGAATTATTAAAACCTTACTTAACCATCTTGAGCATCTGAATGGAGACCAGTTCATTAATATACTTAATGGACAAAGTTATAGCCAACTCCACAACTTCCTTAAAAATTCACTAAGTTATCGAAATTTAATTATTATTAATGAGCATTAATAAAACATCGCTAAGTTTAAGCTAATTATTTATATTAAAACACTTTAACCCGACAGGTAACTTTATAAGTTATTGTCAAATAATTTAAAATTTTAAAGCTAACTAAGCTAAGTAAATATTGTACCAATTTTCTTTTGAAATAAAATTTTGTTATTATTTATTATTATTTTGTATATATTTTGTTAGCATAAAATTTCTTTAGCATTTAAAAGTCTCGTACGTGAACACGAATATTTGGAAACATTGCATATTTTCAACATAAAAAATGCAAAGAAAACAGTGGTACTTTTTAAAAGTTCATAGTTGGAAATTAAAAATATTTTGGAAACGTGGAATTTTTCAGGGCAAGAGACATTATTCTAAAAATAAATTAATCCTAAAAATACTTGCAAAGCATTTTACAAAAACTAAATGAAAAAAATCAGATATCTTTGCAAAGAAAGCTCTCCATTATGTTTAAATACTTCTCGGAAAGTTAAATTTTTTTGTTAAGGATGGATTCATGCTCATCAAAAACACATAGAACATGGTTTTTGGTCGATCATTAATTACTAGGGCATTATTTACTAACGAACTAAGCTGAGTTAAGCCTCCCACTTATGTAGGTTTTATTTCTTAAGTGTGTGGTAGCGTTTGCTAGGAATGACCAATTCACAAAATTTTTACAAGTGTACTGATGAACTGCATTAAGTGTTGGCTGAACAAGAATAACATAATCGATGAGTTCCAAGCTGGAACTTGGAAGGACTACTCTACAGCGGATAACATATATTAACGCAGTCTTCTTTCATCTTAGAAATGAAATAGGACCACGATTGAAAAATGAAACAAGAGCATTAAATTTTCACCAAGCAAAATGGTACCCCCAGTTTTTTATTAATAAAATAATAAATGCTAAAAACAAGGGATCAAACACATTTACTACTTAAATAAGTATTAAGCAGTTAACATTTTTATCGATAGATATGAATTTTTAATTCGTGAACAATTAAGTTAAGAAAGCTCTTTACCGATTGTTTTGAAATTTTGACAGAACAGAACAAGGCATCGGGGTAATTCCGTGAAAAAGAGGACATGATGCAATGTGCGTTACAAAATTATTTTTTATTTATTTTGTTCTGAAAGTTAAAATTGCAAAGTACACAATATATGTACATTATATACGTGCTTGAACGAAATTTTAAAATTAAAGTGGCTAAATTTCGGTTATCTGAATTCCCATGCGTATTTTATTAGTTTTGCGTGAAGTACCTATTCCCAACAACATAAATTTTCTATGTAATTATTAAAAGACGAACATTTTCTGCATTGCATTTGAGGAAAGCAATTAAGATTTGTTGATTATTATTCATAATTTGATCGCCATTTCTTGGCACCAATTTTCAATAAAGTTCTTAATTTATTGAAAACGATAGACTGGGCCTTAGTGTTTTTTTTTACCTATCCTTACTATCCTTAATCTCTAACACACAAAATTACCTTAAAAAGCAAGAAAATAATAATTTAATGGATTTCACTGTAAAAATCTAAAACTAATTTTTACAATGATCCACGATTAAAGCTTCGTCGTATGAACATCTCTCTGCTCATATTTTGACTTATAGATGCAAACAAAAAAATATAAGTAAACAGCAAGAATGAAGAAAAATCAAAATAAATTTAAAATTGACTTTTTTAAATTCAAGTATTGAACATCTCTTTCTTAATATTTTGACTTATATGTAGGTGCAAACAAAAAAGTATAAGTAAACAGCAAGAACGAAGAAAAATCAAAAGAAATTTAAAATTGACTTTTTTAAATTCAACTTTTGAACGTTTTAAGAAATTCAATAATCAACTAAATGTACTTAACTAAGATGAAAACAAAACTTAGACCCCTTTCACCCATTAGTCTTCTTCTAATTTGCTTCAAAATATTCTTTTGTGAACTGCCTTTACTCCTTGCTTCAGTACAGATCTTATGGAAACGATTTTTCAAACAAACTGGTGCCTTTTGGTGTTTGCATGGCACTAAACTTAAGAAATTGCCACTGAAATAAAAAATAGAGCCCTGAGTTACATGTAAATTGTTTTTGTAATATTCCACGTACCTACATCCCACCATGACCTGTCTGCTCCCCGGTTGTGAGAATGTAAGGAGACTTGTAGTGAATATTCATTCAATAAAATAATCGCGATAAAAAAAAACCTTTTGAAATTAAATCTCGTTCGCGTAAATTCTTCGTGTGAACGCAAGTAAATTCTTCGATAAAACGCGATCATTTACCTTATCCGAACACTTCCTTTTAATGAAATAACTTTCCAAACGCATCCAAAAATCGCTACCAACTTCAGATGCATTCTATTTGATTCTCATGAATTCATTTATTCTTTTCTCGATTATTCTTTCTTGTGCTCTGTGCTGGTGCTAAAAAAAGGAACTCTCTCTCTTTAAAATATTAAAATTACTTAAATATTAAATAAAAGTATGAAATTATTTTTTAAAAGCAATTGTTTGATTTTCCGTCGTGTGAATAAGATAAGCACATCAGAAGTTATAGACTGTGTTTATAAAAAAAAAACACATTTTGTCCGTTGATGGAAATTATAATACCTACCTTTTCCTTTGGTTTTTGCTATGGAGCTTTCAAAATTGAAGCCTTTGGGAGCATATATTTTAAGTTAAAGGAGTTAAAAGGAAAAAGGTATTGTCGCTACTGTGAATTATTTGTATGTTTTTTTCTCTGATTTTTTTTTTACGTTAAAAGAGATTAGGTCTAGTGGGGAACTTGAAAAAAAGCGCCTACTATCTTACCTCTTTGTGGTGTGGAAAAAGATAGATTCAATTTAACATACATTTATTTTAATTTATTAAGTTTACGCTTTACATGTTTATGTTGCAAATAAATATTTGGTAACCCTACCAACATTTGTGAAAGAATTATGCCAATTTATGATGCTACGGTAACCATGAGAGAGCTTTCAAATGAAGATAGCTTATTAAAATTCAATAGTGAGGTTTAAAGGAAAATATCCTATCTTCCCTGTACTAATATAAATTGAACAGAGTATAGCAGTTCAGTTTTTTCGTGTGAAAGGAGATTGATTGGTAGGAAATTCAAATTCAAAACCATATTTAAGTCGATCTTGAGTGAAAGGCCAATAGGGTACCTCAAATAGCTTTGCATTTGAGTTCAGCTGTCATAGGTTGTTTAAAAATTAACTGATTCACCAACCACTCAAAGGTATCTGAGAAATTTTCAGATTTTAGATGCCTATCCGAGGTTTACTCGAACGCGGGTAAAGTCTATGAGTTCCTGAAAAATGCTTTAGTAATACAGAGCATCATTTTTTGAAGTTTTTATTTTCAAAATATGTCCAATAAGCAAAAAATGCGTTGATATGCAATATAGTAAAATATAAACAAAAATGCTTAGTTTAGTTTATTCATCAAACAAAGTTACAATAGGTACTACTTTAGTGATTACCTGATAATATAATATATACAATTTTAAATTTTAAACATTACCACCAGCAAAGTTATTTAAAATTAACAATAAATTCTATTTAAATAAATATCTACTAACATTGAAATTAATCATGTCGAAGCAATCTCGCAGGAACACTAATCCCAATTAGAGCTATTGGCCCTCATTATGAATATCGAATGGACAATTCGCTAAGTTGCGAATGATCTAGCGAACTTTTATTATCACAGTATTGTTAATAGCGAACTTCATCGTTCGCTAAGAAATAAATGCTGCCAATAAATCATCATACTGAAATGGCATAACTCAAATGTCAAATGAATATTTTAGAAGAATTTGATGTTTTTTCTTTGTGTGAATTTTAAATTGAAAAACAATAAAATGATAAGTACAATAATTTATCACATATACATATAGGTAGGAACTCTTCAAACTTAAATAGTAAAAAAAAAAAAAAAATACATACATGTATTTTATTTATGGTTCCTTTTCGATGAACGGAATACACCTATGCCCTTTGCTATATCGGCATTTGTTTTCATCAATTGCACAAGCCTAGCAAATTGATTTGCATTTGTCCTTGAAAATATGATTTTTTATTTACTTTTTTTGTTATAATATACAAATTATTTTTAAATACCTTTTCCTTTTGTCACTCATGTTAGCATACAGACACCAGACTCTACATTCGCTAGGTTTATCACTGAATATTTTGATTCGATAGAATTCGACGTTTTGAGAGGTTAAATTAGCGAACATTCGCTAATTGTAATTGGTCGATAAGCAAGTTCGATAATGTTTTGACATATGAAGCGAATTTAATCTAAGCGAATCGATACTCATAATACAGAGGTTATCGAATTCGCAAGTTTTTAAGCTCGCTTCGCTATTCATAATGAGGGCCAAAATCTCTGAACAATCAACATGGTCTGCTAATATGTCACGAATGAACATAATCTCGGTGAACTTTCTACGAATGTTAAGAGGCAAAATACCAAGCAATTTACATCTCACTTCATATGAAGGAAGATCTATGTCCCATTGAAGTCTTTTTACTACAACACTCGTAAAACGTTTTTGGATCTTTTCGATTCTAAACGAGTGAAAAAAATATGAAGGATTCCAGATTACACTGCAGTATTCAAGGTTAGACCTTACAAACGCAAAATATAAACACTTAAAGGTGTGTGGATCGGAAAACTCCTTTGAGTTACGCAATATGAAACCTAACATTGAACTTCCTTTGGCAACTAAAAAATCTATATGCTTTACAAAGTCAAATTTTTTGTCAAAAATTACACCAAGATCTTTTTTAAAGGTTATAACGGACAATGGCATATGTGATTTTATAGATAAAATTAATTGGACAACGGTTTCGAGAGAACGTTAAGCTTTGGCTCTTAATATTAAATGCCATTTTAAAGGATAAGTGCTTTAAATAGTTTTCTTATTTGTCTGCTTCTACTAATACCCAAAAAAATATGTATGTATTTGCGTATTGCCCTGATGATAACCATTCATTTTTTCACCTGAGATTTTGTTCACCCAATTGAAGTTGTTTGATTAATAAGGATAAGGAAAACAGAAACAATAATAACAAAACACATACAAATATTTTCATAAAGAGCTCAAACCGTTTAAATACATTATTTTTTGTTTGCTCTAAAACCTAAGTGGGTTCTAGGACTGCGAATTTGGAAAGAAAATGGTCCATGAGAAATTTTATTTATTCAAAAATTAGACTGATGCTAATTTTTAACTCAAAAACTATTTAAGCACATTTTTAAGCAAGTCGAAGATTGAATTCCATACTTTGTTACAATTTTCTCTGCACAAAAAAATTAAAAGTTTTAAGTTAAATTATAAGAGTTGAAATATAATGAGTTTTGCTTTTGAACCGAGGATTATTTTGAATTAAACCCTAGTCTTCAAAATATAAATGTGATGCATATAATAATATTCTCTATTAATTTGTAATTAGATTAAATTAGATTCGATTTATCAATTGTTTTCTTAAAATTTACATAAAATTTTTACAAAATTCTTTGAGCATGCCTGCCCGATTGACTCGAAAAAATATGTAGTAAATTTGTATAAATGTATAAGTTTGCTTCACATAAATTAAACAATTTGTTGTGATAATATTTTATTTAAAATTTAAAGTTTAAAGGGCTTTAAAATTTGGCTGCGATAAGACATTACTGTTGTTGATATTGCATTCGCAGTTCAATAACAAACAATCTCTTCTCATTTCGCCTAGAATAGGGCATTTTCCAATGAAATGAACGGCATCCTCCCGTTCTCTAAGGTTACATAAGCTGCAGTAAATAGGCAGATCTTCACGATTTGGAATATAGTGTAGGCTTGTAAGTTCTAAGTTGACTATTTTCGCTGTGGTGTAGTTTCGTTCACATATGTTTTACAAAATTCTTTGAGCATGCCTGCCCGATTGACTCGAAAAAATATGTAGTAAATTTGTATAAATGTATAAGTTTGCTTCACATAAATTAAACAATTTGTTGTGATAATATTTTATTTAAAATTTAAAGTTTAAAGGGCTTTAAAATTTGGCTGCGATAAGACATTACTGTTGTTGATATTGCATTCGCAGTTCAATAACAAACAATCTCTTCTCATTTCGCCTAGAATAGGGCATTTTCCAATGAAATGAACGGCATCCTCCCGTTCTCTAAGGTTACATAAGCTGCAGTAAATAGGCAGATCTTCACGATTTGGAATATAGTGTAGGCTTGTAAGTTCTAAGTTGACTATTTTCGCTGTGGTGTAGTTTCGTTCACATATGTTTTGGGTTAAGCGTGCGGCCAGGCAGCCGGCGGCGGCGGCGGCGGCGGTAGATTGACCTATGCACTGCAGCCTCGTTCAAGCAGTCAAACCTGTATTTTATGTAAACCTTGGAAATAAGATCCAAAAGGTTGTCCTTGGACCATATTTCCTTTTCTTTAAACTCTATCAAATAATGAATCTATAACATGTTCATGTAGGTACCTTATGTACTTACATACATATATAAGTAGAAAAGTCAAATAAGTATTGCTAGAGGCAAATTGCAATGAACTTTTGGTCTGCGAAGGCTAAAATGAAGGTGAAGTTTTTCTAGTATTCAATTATGAATTCAAATGATGATTCAACTGAATATTATATTTATATTAATTCATGTCCCAATTTATCCTCATTTTGGGAAAAACTTAAGCAATTAAGTTTGAATGTATGTACAGTAGGTAGAGGTAGAGGCAAAACTTTAATAGTAATATTTCAAGAAACCTCTAAATACATATTATACAAATTACTATCAAAGACGCTATCTTTCATTATATTGTGTTGTTGTAATTAAATGAAACCTATTAGATTTGGAGGGAATACATTAAAAAAAAAAAACATCTGTTTGGGTACATGTTTTAATTTAATTTGGTATCCCTTTGCTCCTGGGCAATTTACCTTCCACACACCATGCACATAAATATATTAGAATATTCGCAGTTTTGATACTTTACTAATATCGTTTTGTTTCAAAATAGCTTTCAATGACCTTTACTTGACACAAATTGCATTTCTTCTCATAAGTTGACTAATCGATACAAAATTTTTGTTAAGTTCTCATTTTATTGATAATAATAAGTGTGTAATATGTTTGTACATACATATTTATATCTAGCATGATTGACATTTTAGCTAGTCAAACATAAAAATGAATTTTTATTTTTTTAATAAAAATTAAGGAAACAAAAGGATTTATATTTTTGGTGCAAAATTAAAAATATAGAATTAAAATAAAAGCCTATTTTTGGAGTAAAAATACAATAAAAAAAACGTGAATTTGTTATTTTTTAAAGTTTGCAGTTGATGGCTGAAAATGTCAATTTGGGGTGTTAAAAATGAAAACCAAAAATTTACTCGATATTGTTATCATTTTAAAAATTATTGTAATTGATAATAAATAACGGCATTAAAATTATACACTAACTTAATACGAATGCAAAATTATTTAAAGTTAATGATACAAAATCCAAAGGATTTTAATTCACAGATTCAAACTTAATATCAAAAATTCAAGCGGATTTATCGTATTTTAAAAAATTATTGTAATTATTGACCTAAAATTCAACCGATCTTGTGGTGTTGTTTAAAACTATTGTATTGTAATTATAATGCCTTATCGACATTGAAATACTCACGCATTACAAAACACTAACTGACTTGTAATATTAAAAAAAAAATCATGGCTTGAAATTCTCGTTAGATTTCAATAATAAAAGATTCACTTATTGGAGGCGAGCATCTTTTTGTTAAAAATGCTTTTATATAAACGTAAAAAATCACATCAGTAAAATAAATATTCTTTTAACAAAAAGTATTGAATTGAACACTTTATTTACACAAAATACTCTTGTTTTTGTTAGTGATAAATGCACTCTTTTGTTATTGAAATCTAATGAACATTGAAAATAATCAATTCGAAAGTTTTTCTGAAAGACTTTCCTTTTCGCTATAATCGAAGCATTATGTATTACGTTTGTAATGTACATATGTTTGTAGTTGGTCCGTATATCGAAAGCGAAGAAAGCTTTTATATGATAAATAAAACATTATTTCATAATATAATTTTTCATTGGAGTTTTCCGCCGGTAGATAATTTTAAGTTTACATTAAATTCAATTAATTTCACTTTGTTAACGAAGTACATAAATCATATACATAAATGACGTCTGCTCCGGTGTCAAATTATCAAATTTAATAAACACATTATTTTCAATTTAGTAGTAATACTATAATAAAAATAAAAATGAAATAATAGAAAGGTCAACTGAAAAGAATATAACTCTGCTAAAAGAAGAGACCAAGAATGTTAATGTTAATGTGCAATGAGCAATGAGCAACCCTTTAAATTGATTTTTTTTTCTGCAATACATACATCCAATCAAACAAGTCCGTGAATGTAACTGGTGGTTCATTTTCCTTATAACACCTTCGACTGTTGTGACCTTGGATGTTTGGTTTTTTTGAATGAAAATAGTGTATGCAGGGGATTGCGTGAAGCACGATTTAAATTTCCAATTAGAAGAAATACAAGTAGGTACCTTTTATATTGTTAGAAAATTTCACAGATTTAAAGTAATCAATGCATTGTATTTCATAAAAAATTTTCTTTAAAGACGTATTTTCAAACAGTATCTATATTTAACTTATATTTAACTGACTCACAGCCGACTTCATAAAGCCCTTTAAAGAATAAACAATTAAAGAGGCTTTCAAGTCTAAAAATGATGTTTCTTTTCTATATAAAATTAGTTAATTTAAGATCCTGTTAATATAAGTACAAAAAAAAAATACAGATGTAGACAGTTACAGATTAATATTCAAGTTAGGTATAATTCAATTCAACTTTTTTTGTGCATGGAATATTTATTTACCGGCAATATCTTACAATTTTTGGCATATCAAAACATTTTTATTTGACTTAGACCTCTATTTTAGCAGCTATTCATATTTTTACATTAGTTAATTGTTAATTTTGATTAATCGCGAAATCAATTATATTTTTATCCGAAACTTAAAATTATGAGTTCGTTAATATTTTTGTCAAAAAAAAAATTCATTTTGGTTTACCCTTCCGCATAAATCGAAATTCAATTTTTCAACAATGAATTAAAAAAAGTTAACAAAAATTAAAAAATTGTGTACGTTAAATGCCGCAATTTTTTTTTCTATGGATAGGTTTTCGAGCTATCTTTTTTAAAATTTTTTTTTGCTATTTTCAAAAGCGTCAGTAGTTTTGGGCTATAACCTTTGTATATACATATAAACTATAGTACTCTCATGATGGAAGTCGTCGAATGGGGCGACATCTAAAGTATGCCTGCAACCTTTACTCTTTTTTTTTGCGGAAAGCTTATGGAGGTTTTAATTGATATTTATTGATATTTTTTGGATGCAATAAAACCAAAAAAATCGTCTCCTCTTGCCTCTACCACCAATTTCCGATGGACTCCCAAAATCGAATTTTACACCTCACATTTTGCAGGCGCCACCACAAGGGTCTGGGCAACCCTAAAAAAAACTCGCCATGATAGTACTATAGTTTTCATATACAAAGCTATAACTCAGAAGAAAAGAAAGATATCTGTTTAAAATAATTTAAATAAATTAAATAAATAAATTTAAAATCGATGCTGACTTCATTTTTTTTTAAACCAGTGCTCTAGTTTCAAAGTAGTGAGCTGGAAACAATTTTATCTTGAGAAAAATGGTTAAAACATTTTTAATTTTTATTCAAGAAAAATCAAAATCGTAAGAATATGTCCAATTTTTTTTTTTATAGAAAGCATATTTCCTAACAAACAAAATTTATGATATTTTCACATTTAAAATTCCGTCTTCTCTTACTCGTTTTGTAAAAAAAAGTATTGAAAAATAGTATTGAACATTAAGTTTTTTTAGTTTTTAGGAAACTCTGCACGATCAATAACGGGCTCAACAAAGTAAGTGCTTCTCAATAATTCAGTGTTGACAACCTGAGAACACTAAAGTCTTGATAAAAATGGAAAATAACAGGGACATCACGCTTTCAAAATAAGATTGAGTCCAATTTTTGGCCAAATTAATGTAAATGCAAAAAAAGAATAAAAAGAGTTTTTGATACATATCTCGAAAACTTACCCACAATTATTTTTATTATTTTTCGAATTTAGCAGAACAAAATACTGCCATTAAGGGTAGGTACATTGTGGTCCTAAACTAGTGTAATTAAGTCATAATCTTTAATTGTAGATTAAAATATTTATTGATTAAAAAAACACAATAGTTTATTAAGAAAAGAGATAATAAATCACTATCATGATGATGACAGATTTTCGTATGCATGTAATATGCAAAAATACTGAATCATTAATTTTCACTCAGTTCCATATATTTTCGACATTCAAAGTCTTGACTGGACATCTAGTTCTTTTATCTTTTGCAAAATAAACCTACAAACTGAGTAAAAGTTCGATATCTATCTGGAAATATTTTTTGTCAAATTGGAAACATCTGAATTGTTATTCTAAAAGTTTTGAAAGAAGAAGTTTAGTTGTTTGCTTTAAGAACTGTATATATGTACGCCAAATTGTATGTATTCCCACAATGAGCAAAGAAAGAAAGAAAAGGGAGGGTTTTTTGTAAAGAAAAAGTATTCTTTTTAATAATCTTAACAACTATCATAACGTTCATTCAATTTTGATACCCAATGTATTCATTAAATAACTTAAAACACTTAGCCTTACTTATTTTAAGGTCCTTCTGTCGAAGTATTCCTTTGATTTTTAATCCTTAATGGGGTGAAGCGTAAAATCAAAAAATTTTCTCTCCTGGGATTTGCACATCATTAAATAAAACAAATTTATCTTAAGGAACGCTTTTTCTGCATGTCGATAAGCCTTTAATTATCCCAGAGGAGTTGTGAATTTTTTTTTGTAGAGCATTTATCCAAAATGGCATTGATTTCACTAGAAACACTAATTTTCACATTCATTCACTTTCCATTTTATCAAGACTCACAATAAATTGAACTTTTTTTAAGTATTAACTTTTATTATAAAATAAGACACTGCCATATAACCGCTTAACACCAATGGAAAAACTATATATACATTATACACACATTTGTACTTGAGAAAAAATTATGAAAAAAGCTTTATTTAAACTATTCGATTTTGGTTGCCGTTGGACCGAACTTGAGCTCTGCTTTTGAAAGACTGGACATCTATTGCTCTCAATCGGTAGGAATATACTTAACTGAATAATTTAATATGCAACTTTACAAAAATATTAATTACCTATATTTAGGTATATAAAAAGCTGCACTCGAGGAAAAAGCTTAACTTCAAAAACTTATTGTGAAACAAACACGACCGAATTTCAGCTCCTTTCTAGACAGACTGGATAAAAATGCTCCCAGTTCCTAGGGTATATACAAAGTCTTTGACAAAACACATTGTAGAATCATCTCTTCCAGAGAAAACATAGAAAATAGGGGTGGATTAATATGAACATAGCATAGCTTTGCATTTATAGAAGAATAAGATTTACAATTAAATAATAATAGGACGAGTTATTTCTGCCAAATTAAATTTTATTTGACGGTCGGTTATTTTTCGTGATAACTTTTCTGTCGGTAGAATCATTTTTCATCTTTTTATTGTTAGTTTAATAAAAAACGAATATTTTTCGTAAATTTACTTTAGTTTGTTATTTATCAATAATTGTTCGTCATTAACGATAAGTATTTCACATAGATTATAACTAACATTCTAGACTTATATCATAAATAAAATTTCAGTAACGTAATCAGATATTTTATAACGTATTAATTCAAAAGTCTTAAATGAACATGTGTATAAATTGCGTATGAGTGGGTATACATTACATACATATATACATATATGTATATATTAAGATTGTATATAACTACTATACTGAAATAAAACACATTTTTAGTGGAATATAATGAAAATATTTCAAAAAAATCTATATAAAGAAGTATTGTCAGGCCTGGGCTAAAACAAACCTTATGCAATTTAATGATATAAGAAATTCTTATTTTGTTGAATATATGAATGTATGTACATAGTTCAAATAGATATTTTTCATACATACATTTTATGTAAGATGAACGTAAAAATCTATTTTTAATCAATAAACAAAAAATAACTTTCGTCCCAAAAAGGCGTCCAGAAAAATAAAACGTAAGTCTGTTCTAATGCAGCAAAATTAGCAGACTTATAAGTAGGTACTAAGCAACTGAACCACAAATAATTTAATCTAATCTAATACAAAATATCTATAGAACCATTTCGTTTAAGCATTCAACTAGAAATCAGGGTTTTGAAAATTAATAGTAATAATATAATCAGTTCGGTACCTTATAATAACGTTCCTATCTACGTTTTTGAAGAAGTCAGTTTGAAAAGTTCTTTTTACAATAAACTTTCTTTCCTTTCAAAATGGAAAACTAATATTGCTAAACAATTAACAATTTCGTTAATATATATATAAAAACACCATTTATTCTAAAATAAAAATGTTTTAAAAAAAGATGTAGGTACCTACCATTTTTATTTGGACCAGTTCGGGAATTTAATGGCCGCGTCGCACCTTGCTTTAAAACATTAAAGGGTTTATTAAGTTTCAAAACAATGTTCTTACATACAAAATACGCATGTTGGTGCAATCGAGCGAAATTTAAAATCTTACTCAAAATTTCGAAAGTTATCTTTAAAAGTGGATAGAAAATTTTTCTATTTTTTTTTCTTTTCAAATATTTTAAGCAGAGCTACAAGTATTGTTATTATTATTTATTTAATATATTTTGCAACCCAAAATTACAACTGGAGGGTATACTTTGTTTGTGACCGTAGCTAAATCTAATAGTATTTTTCCATTTCTATGTTAATTGCTATTTTTAAACCCTCACACCTTCTTACTGTACCAATTCCAACATATGTTTAAGCTTTAAAATACAAATATTTCGAAAGAGCTCCGTTAACATCGAAAACATTTTTTTCCTTCCAACGCATGCGTTGTTTAAATTCCCGTTTGTTATTGTTTTTTTATAAAAAAAAAAGTATTCTGTGATAAGAAATAACCACGTGTTCGTCAAAAAACGTCACAAAAAATGAGAAAACTCGTGTGAATGAGGATAAACAAACAATCTACCGCTGTTAGTGCAGTCCAACTACCCCATTGCAAAGATTAAGCATACATTCCTGTGCTTGTTTATCTTTTAATAATTTTTTCTCTGTTTTGTTATTTACTCTCTAATGACCTAATTAACTTAATGACTTGAATTGTCACATTGTCTGCCGTTTTTCTTTTCACCCTTTTTTTTCTGATTTATTTTAAGGAAAACAAACAAAAGCCATGTTAAAAAGGGGCTCTTGTTCACTAGCATCCCCATCGCTCGTTAAATTTATGTGGGTACAATTATAGTTTGCACCATTTTCCTCACTAATAGCAAATAATGCTACCCAACTACATAAACATTACATTATTATGGTAACAGATGGTGCGTTGCTTTGTTTTTGCCTCCTACTTCGTCAACTTATTTTAATTATGGCTTTAGAATTTGACTCCCTATACATCTGTAGAGCACTAACAGGAAATATACAGCCAACGAAAGGAAAAAGAGTCTTTAACGGAAGTTCTAAATTGACTTGGAAATATGAAGAGGAAAGCTTAAAAACGTTACTTCGCCATGGAGAGGAAAGAAAAAGTGCTCTTATACTTACAATTGTATATGTACGAATGGAGTAGTTCGAGTTCCTTAAAAAGAAAGTTTGTTTAAATTCCACAAATATTAAATTGATCTGGTGAAAAATTATTAGAGCTTTCACAAGATTTTAATTTTGGAAAATAAGCAAAAAGTTTTATTGAGAAGAAGAAAGGTTAAACTTTTTTCTGAAAGTTGTACAGTTGAAATGCTTTCAGAACAATACAATTACTATGGAGTCAAAACCAGCAATTGGGTCGTGGCCTATGGGTCACGAGTCACGACTTTTGAGAGGAAAGGCAACATTATTTACTTCTGAGTTGCAGTAGGTCAGTAGTTAATAAAATGATAATTCTTTAGTTTGAGTAACTCTATTACTAAAACATTGTTGTATGATGAGTTAAATATTTACTAGAAAAAAATTATTTTAATTAAGAATCTATACAAGGTATGGTACAAGAACACATGGAATGAAGCCAAAAAAAGTTATAAAGGACAATGAGGTGTTTTTGGTAATATTTCCCACTTTTCCAAAGTCCTCAACAAACACGCATTTAAAATAGATATTTCTGAAGATTCTTCTGATTATTGATCGAGTATTGATTATTTTTATGCAATAACAAATGAACCATTGATGCTAAATTTCATCGTGTTTGGTAGTTGCATGCCTTCAGGCAGTTTCAAGAAAAGAATGTAATGTGAGTTATTAAACGATTTTTCCCATACTTCTTTTTTATTGTTTTAAAATTAGATGCGAAATGTTCTTAATATCAAATACATTGCTGAAAGACATATAAGTTAAAAGAGTATTAGCTCAAAAGCTAATATAAGAATAATAAACTTATACCATACATGGATTGATGATTTTCGTACGCAAATAAAACAAACTAAGTTCTTGTTTGTTGTCCATTAGATCAATTAACTTATTTTATTTCGACTGTGCTGAAACAAATCCTGAGAAATGGTGGGTCTATTTCTCCCCGATCATTTGATAGGGGTAATTTTCACAAAAGAAAATGAGTGTTAAAAAAATACTGACAACACCTAAAATTTAAAAAAATTTAATTATGTACTTTTTACAAAATCAAAACCATCTTTAATCTGCTTTTAAAATCAAGTTTTTGAAAAATTAATTTCAAATGAAGGTTTTTTTTCGTATTTTCCTTCAATCCTATAATTTATTCAAAAAAATTTTATTCTTTTTGGTTATACATACAAGATAATGTTTCAGTTGTAAGATAAATGTATCACATCACTGAATTGTAAAATGTGCGGTCACAGACTATTTTGAAAACATTATGTATTACGAAATAAATATATCTACATATCTATCTAAAATATCGAATATGATTCCTGTTACCACATTTAAGAAAATCAAATTTTTTTTTGGACTTCTGTTTTATACTTATTGCCGTTGTTTTTTCGATAGTTGTTTTTAGTCCTCGCATCTAAGAACAACCTTTTTCATAAAAGTGTAAAAACTGAACGATGCTCACCTTGAAAAACGGGCTAAGGACACGCATTGGAACTGAGAATTAAAGACATTTTGTGTGTATTGAAAATATATTAGATCTTAACATTTTTGTTATATTGATATCAAATATAGATACATAGATTAATAGATATTTGAAAAAAAATCAGGTTAAATAGAAAGTTTCTTGAAATATGAGCGGTGCTATCAAAACTTCTATCTTTCAATGTCTCGTATACCCAGTTCAAAATGCTTTCTATTTTACCCAATCAATTGTGTGCAATTATAATTTAGCTTTTTATGACTTCAAAAACAATGCCAATTTGTTTTTAATAGCACAAAAACACACAACTTAATAAAGGAAGAGCAAACACATTTTTGACATACCATTGGATATTGATTGTGAGCAATGTTCAAAGACACATTCATCTATAAATTGAGTAGGAACATTCACTTAAATATTTTAAGCATTTCCGATAAAAATAAAATTACATTCCATTTGAAATGTGACATTAAGGTATTTTCTAGCCGAAAATATTCTTGCAAAAAAAAAAATAAATCCCAAATCATTCATGACCTTCGAGCTACTTCAACAATTGGTATAGTTTAGAAAATTTAATATTATCGTTTGAATATCCATCCCCTTATGCCGAGGGAAACATGGTATATTTTAAGGTTTTTTGAATGCAATTGTATTCATTTATTAATATTTTAGATTCAAGGAAGTCTATTGGAAATTCCAAAAATTGAAATTTCAACTGCTTTGAAGACGGAATCAAAAGTATCAACTGCAAATCGATAAGTATTAAAATTATAACTACAAAAAAACTACGACCTATAGGCAGAAAATAATACATCAATAATAATTTGTAACAGAAAGGTTACGCAAATATGTACGTAGTGTACAAGCAAATACATACAAAATAATTTTTGGCCTCTGGAATGAGTTAGAAGGTCGAATTTTTCTTAGTATAAACGAGTTCTTTAAGGTATTATATAGATTACTACATAAGTATTTAAAAGCACCGAATACCCCACGCCATCTGGTTCGAAAAGTAGTACTTGCAGACTCTACATCTTATATCAAATTATTTCATCTATGAGGTACTTTCTTGTAAGTATTCAATTAAAATATCTTGATTCCAACATTTAAATTTATTTATAGGTAATCATTAATCCTGCAGATAAACTTTGATTACATGACAAAAACATTGGTCGAGTTGCTGATGTCAAACATTTTTATTTCTAAGACAAATAAGTAGGGCTGTGCAGTAGACTAGACCAATCTCGGTCTCGTGCAGGAAAATGAAGTAAACTTCAAGAAACCGAAGTTTTTGGACTAAGATTTAACCAAAGTCTCTTATGGTCATTTCCAAAACTACATTAAATTCATTTTAAAATTGTGTGTTTCAGAACATAAAATTGAAGATTTCATTTTTAACATTCACTAGCCTCGAAAATCAAATTCTTGTTCTTCATTCCTGCAAAAAAAAAAAAGAAGTGGCCGAAAAAATGCTGAGTCGACACTGAAAAGAGAACGAGCTTAGACTCAGTTTTTCAAGACGAGTTGATACCGAGACGAGACTTAATTTTAAAATTTTAATAAAGAAACTAAAGCCGACACGAGAATTATAAAAGTCTTGCTTGTTCTAATTTTGTGGCCAGCACTACAGATAAGCAAAATCTGCTAATTAACTTATAATTCAGGCTCGCCGAGAGACCGAGACTTCTAAGCATGACGCGAGATTGCGACGAGAAAATCCGTGGCCAGCCCTACTTATAACTTTAATAAAAAAAAAAATCGAACTGCCATGATATTTTATATTACATGCTAATTGAGGAAGTTTTGTGGATTATGTTATGTAAAATGTTGTACCGTAGGTGTACTTATATTTTACTAAGATACAATTTATTATAGTCTACTTTTTTCACACAAATTTGATAAATTAGTTTGTCTGGCTCTATAACAAGTGACATTGACATTGTTTGCGCATAAAATAAGTGGGGAGAAGATTTTTATTAAAAGTTTTCGCCTTTGTACCACAGGATAAAACCTTTTATTTCTCTTAATTAAATGTTAAATGGTGTTCACCAAATTTCTTTGTATATTTTTTTAATGAAAGTCCAACTTGATTGCGCTTTGTATGTTCAGAACTATTTTTCGTTATTTTAATTTATTTTTAATTTCAAAATACTGGTAGGTATACTTTTTACAGAAAAACAAATTTAAGAACGAATGAAGTTATAATAAATAAGGAATATAATTCTTCATAAAATGAAAATTATCAAAGTTTAAAAAAAAAAATTTACCAAATTTTACTTAAACGAAATTTCTGATATTGAGATAAATTATAATCAACTTGGATTTGTGACAGTAGGATAAATCAAAGAGAAAAATAAGTCAAAAATTAATATAATATTGAACAAACAGCCACAAAAATATAGTTCCCATTTATTAAAAAAAATTATTGGATGAATACAGAATGTGCCTATAATTTTAAATATCCATTTTTTAAAATTAAAAATGAAGGTATTTAATAAATACTTTTAATGATTTTGTAAAATCTAGTTTAAATTATTAATTTAAACATATTTCTTTATCATCTTCATATTTTTCTATTAAATAAGCTGATTTGATTGTTATCTTTATTCATATTCTTAATATATAAATAATTATTACATTGTATTTTTAAGTTAAATTAAATCTTTACTCACTTCTTGAAATACAGTCATAGATAACATCGGAAAATTTATCTTTTTTAAAATCTTCTGATTAATAGTTTTCTATACTTATATCCGAGAAAATCACTATCATTATCGTCATTTTGAATAGGATTAAAATAACCTAAAAAATTAATTGCGCTAGACTACATATTTGAGTTTGTCGATTTATGTTTGCGTTTATTAATATTTTGCTTTAATCATCTAAAGGTTTATAATAGTGCTCTTGTTTTTTTGTTGATCGAGAAACGTCTGCAATTGTTTGTAACTTGGGCTTAGCTCTAATCTGATTCCTTCTGAGATCAAATGCGAGTCTCATCGCTAATAAGTTGTGAAATTATTTTTTCCAATGCAGATTTTTGTCCGTACAAGCTGTGTAGCTTATTCTACATATTATGGAATCTTCAAAATTGATAATGTGCAACATGGGCTGCTGCCCATAAAATTCGCATTTGGAATTTCCAAACGGCCCATTGACTTTCCTATTTAATCCTTTCTCTCGTTTTTTTTTTTGTGTAGCAAAAAAAGAGATTATTCAGACACGAGAAAATATTTATACCACCGATTCCAACGTTTACACCAATGTCATACTTCTTGGAAAAAAACGCAGTCAGTTACTTTCCGAAATCTTTTCTATTAACTCTCTGGGTCCATAACCTGATGAGCAGAGTACATTAAAACCAAATTCGATCTTTAATGATTAACATTTAACAAAAGGATGAATAAAGAAAAGTAAAGAGCATCTCAATACATGTTCAATAAGTGAGAGTATGCAAATAAGTTATGCATTACAATGGCAATTTAATTATGAAAGTGTAGAATAGAAGCATGAAATGCATAGAGTGTGATTGAATAAATTATTCTCAGAGATAAAAACCCCGATCGAAAATTGGGTTAATTCACATAACAGTTATATTATTTACATTGCCATTTTCCAATTGTTTAAAACTTGTGATTAGTTGAATTTACATATTTCGATTGAAAATGAAGAACAATTTCTAAAATATTTAAAGTCTTACTCCTAAGACTTTAATAAATAAGTTTTTGCTGTATTTATTTTCTCACCATAACAAACATATTATCATAAATTACAACTTTTTTTTAAGAAACACCTCACAATAAATAAAAGAAACATTAGGTATTTAAATGAATGATACCAGTACCTATGATTTTTTTTATGATTATTGTGGCATAGCCAAGTTCTATTGTCAGATACATTTATATTCATATAATCTTATACCTACCTTCTGCGTAATAGAAACATAAAATTGATATCATTTTATATACCTACATATGTATATACAATCCTACAATGGTAAACGTAGGTATACATCGTAAAAGCGATTTCAGGTATGGACCACCTCAGCTTACAGAATCCATCCTTTTTCATTTGAAAGTTATAAATGTAAAGAAAGATATATTTATAAAAAGAGATGTCTTTAGAGCGGAATCAACGTTTTGGTAAATTGGAACGTATTATACCATATGTGAAAGAATTTCGTGCGTGAGTATAATAAATAAATCATTTGAATAAGGGTTGATTTTCTAAAGAACAGAAAATTGATCTGCACAGCCTAACGATGGATTTGAGTTCAAGTGATTGTGGCCTCAACAAATATAAATTCACAAAAGAGACACATTCTTCGAATTGATTAAAAGTAGTTTTGCTGAAATTTTATCGTAAATATCCTTCTGACTGTACAAATTGAATGCTTGGATTTAGAGTTTTATTACTTTTTATTTATTACTTAACCACCTCTAATCATTTAAGATTAACCCAATTTAAAAAATGGATTCAGACAAGCCCTATTCTGTTTCAGTTATGTGTTGGAGAGTTCAAATACTAAATATACTACTGAAGAAACAGAATTAGGTATTCGAAGTATGTAGTACTGTACTGAAGAATTAACCAGAAATATAGGAGCGATTTTTACCTCTAGAAAAGAGAACGAAGGAGAAAACATACAATTGTTCTCGTATTGAAGAGGTTTTATGTACATACATATAACTTTATTTCCCAAATAAAAACAAAAAAACATTAATTGATTCTTAAAAAAATTAATTCAGATATTTGGATTTTAAAATATACATGCATGGTGGCTTTCAATTAAATTCATCTCAATTACTTGCTCTTGGATTTTCAAATATTTGCATTTGTAAGTAAAGACAAATTTGATTTTAATAAATAAGAATTTAGTCCAGTAATAATATAGACATAAAAAAATTCTTCCAACCCAATTTAACCCAATTTTGTATCTTATGTCAATTAATTTAATTGAGTTATAGGTTAATAATTATGATTAAGATTCGAGCTGAGTTTTTACAGGCTTCAGAACATTATTTTTTAGCGCCCACTCACAGCACTCAGGGTTGATACGTGATACCACTCTTCCGAGTCAAGCTTGCACATGATAGTAGGTACACACTATAAACGTGTTATTGAGCAATACCTGAAGTTCATTATTCGAAATTTGAAATTAAAAATATGATAAAGTTTTCAATGTCGACCTAATCGACATTTCAATATCAAAAATGATATTTAAAACATTGGATTTGTGTATTGTTATAAGCATAACATTTTAAATAATTTTTTTATAAGTTGAATAAATTTTACATTAAAATGAAGAAAATATAAAGATTATCAAACACAAAAAAAAATAGTTATTTTTTGTTTGAACAATTTCAAAACTTACAGGAGTTTCTGTCACCTTGTAAGGAACAATCATAAACTTGGGAACAAACACTATATTGATTGTACTTTATTTTAATTATTGTCATTAAAAATGAAATAAAACTTAATCACAACTTTGCTTCAGAACACACATGTTGAAGATTGGTTTTTGGGATTCGGTTTTTTTTTGTTCGGTTTGGTTTGGTTTGAAAATCGGACAGCAGTGACAAAAATAAGAACATCAGTGAAGAAAAATTCTTATTTGCTAATTGATTATATAATTTATAAAAATAATTGATAGCAAAAAGCTTCTTATTTATCCTACGCCAGCCGCGCCAATACCTATGAAACAAGCTTATATCCTTAAGATGCATTATGCTAGCATATTATGTATCTACAAATAACTCCTGAAATAAATGAAGTTTAATATAAAATAAAGATTAGGTATAGGTATACTTTAATCTGTGTTCCATAAATCATGTTTATAATATTAAAGTAAACAACGAACCAACGAACAGCAATTTTCCGGACAGAGACAAAAAAAAATGAAGAAAGCTATTAAGTTGAGCAGATGTAGGTTATATTCCCATGACAGTTTCGTATCGGCCTTATCATTTTGTTGGCAACGTCCTTTGCCTGTGCGATTAAATAAATACTATGGGCTTGGTCTCAGCTTCAGGCAAAGCAAATTTAATTCCATTTTAATTGCGTCTCAACTGAAAGTTGATATTTTCTTAATGATGTACAATGAAGCGTTTAAACCAAACAAACTTAGAAACGAGAATGTCATCCGTCAGATTTTTGAAATACTTTTATCTTCACTTGAGATTTAATTTTATACTGTGCCATTCAGATATTGAATTAAAACAAATAAAATATATCAACATATGTATATCATATAAAGTGTCAGAGCTGATTTATATAATGTAATGTTCTTCGGACAACTATTTAACAATATTGCCAAATGCATGAGCTACAACTGCTTTTTGAATATCTTTGTTTTTGGTGTACCTCTGGTGTTCAGCTGTAAGATACTCAACAGCACGCTTAGTCTGTCCGGTTTATTTGCTTCTACAGGTGCGACAAGTGATTTTATATATTCCGCTCTTTTTGTTCAGGGGCTTGACGTCTTTGGAAGAACCAAGAAAAGAGCTAAATTTATTTTTAGTTGGAATTAACGATAGTCAATTTAGCTTTAATGTGTGCTTAAGTTGTTTGCAGATTTTTGGCACAAAGATCAGTGTTGATGTTCTGGGCGTTTTGAGGAGAAAAGAGTAGAACAATTCTTCTTCTAAATACTTGAGTGTGCTTTTTAATCAATCAAATCAAATGGTCGATGAGAGACTTTTTATAACCGTTGACTTGAGCTTATTATTTTCGTCAAAAAAAAAATATGAGTCAAGCTTAATTTTTTGAACAAAACAATGCAGTGACATTTTGGTTTACACTGTACTAGACTTCAAGAACTGTTTTTGGCTTAATAAAATAACTACACGAAATTTACAAAAGAAATAAGACCCACGGGGTTAGTCCCGTCCTTTTTGTTACACTACGCCTTTTTAGATAGGTACTTACTTTAAGTGAGTTTTGTCAAGTAGTCTGGTTATAAATATTTTTATAGCTTTCATACGATTTAATTTGATTACTGTTATTAATGTTTTTATAGAAGTTATAACATATAAAGCTGAGATTATGTCATTGCCATTTCTCCATTACTTACGTGACTGCTAAAGCTAATAGAAAAATTAAGAAACCAGAAGTCCAAAAGTATTTCTCGGCGGCAAAACTTAAGACTAATACACTACTACCTACCTACCAAACGTAAAACAATCTCTTGAAAACTTTTATTTGAAGATCTCAGAGACACATACATCAACTTTACGACTTTTTCGTGCCTCATATTTTTTTGTGTCGCAGACGTCACCGCGAAACCAAAGTTTTCCTCTTATGGTTTCTAATGGATGTCTCCTTTCATTTTGTGTAGCATTTTATGGGTCCATCTTAAAGCTAAAATATATCTACCATCCTGTTGTTTATGTAGGAACTGTGTTTCTACCTACATACATATATACAGGGTGAGTCATGACCAGTGCGCCAAAATGCTAGGGCGTGTTGGTTGGGTTGAGATAAAGAAAAAATCATACAGGAGGGCGGTCTATTCCCCCCGTTTAGCCAGGAGGGGCAATTTTCGAAAAAATTGACTTAAAATGGAAAAAAAATCCACAATGCTTTGCGATACTTTTTTGAAAAGCAAAAAACTTTTTTTTTCATTTGGCTTTTAAATAAATCTATTCTAAGGATAGGTAGTTTTCAAAAAATAAAAAACAAACCAAACCCACATTTTTCTAAAAAAAAACCTTTCTTTTTATTTTAACGAGGCTGGACTGTTAAGTTAATTAATTTAATGCGCCCAAGCATTTTGGCACACTACTCATTAGTCACCCTGTATATAACGTTCTTCTACATAATATATTTACAATCCATAAACCATAGGTCTTATTTAAATATTGTGAAGTGCTTGTCATAAGGGTCATTTCCTAATTTAAATGTGCAGACCCAGGGCTACTTTCATGACTCTAAACAACTAAGTAAGAAATTTATTGAAAATGAAATTCTTTGCAATGGACAGGACATGGGTTCATTTTCATTTAAAATATAAATTTCTTACCTTTTAGCTTTTCACCTTAATATTTCCTGAACGTTTAGAAATAGGAAAGAATAAAATGAAATAATGAAAAATGAAACAATATAACAATAAAAAAACAATTTTGTACCGTGTCGCTTTTTTTTCTAACTTTTTATTATATGGAATATTATAAGACATATCAAATTATGACCTAGGTCATGAATTGCGCAGTTTAATTATCAATACAGAAAGGGTTACAAATCAACCAGCTCACAATATTTATTTTAAAATCTTGAACTTTTAAGAGTTTTAGTATTAAATTTTAAATATCTCAAATTTTTGCTCTTCCGCATAGTAACGCATGTGCCAAGAAATTTTCTTTGAATTTTTTTTAAAGAAAAATAAACTTTCACACTCGCTCATGCCAATTGAATCTTTCAGTTTGTATTTAATTTAATAAATTTCGAAACCAGATCCGGAACTCATAAAAATACAAAGAAAATTTCAAAATATCAATATATGTATATTTTTAAAACCAAGGAATAATTTTTGAATGATTGAAACCATTATGATACACTACGAAGTCAAATGAAAAATTAAATTTTGAGGAATATCAGATTTGTAATTTTTTTTTTGACATTTGTAGGACAGGTACCGCTAATAATAAGAATAACTAATCACTTTTTTGTATTGTCTGACAATAGGCCATGCCAATAAATTGACTGCACGTTAATATACTGTGTCTGGGTACTTTAACTGCAAAATATAAACTGCAGTTAATTAACTATACATAAGTTATTTTTTTTTAGTTTTGACTTTGAAAATAAATTTTTAAAAAACTGTTCAATCGAACAACTTATAATTATACAACTATAAATTATATTAAAGAATAGACTTTTGGCTTCTCATAAGGCTAAAGCAAGCCTCTGTAAGTATTACCGTTATTTTTTAATATTTTTTTCTGTTTTAAGTTATTTTTTTTTTTTTGAAAATTTCCCCTTCCGTCTAAACGGGGAAAAAAGCCAACTCAATTTTTAACTTTTTTTGTAGAAAATTTATTGTTTTAAATGTTTTGTCTACAACTTTTCCTTTCCTTCTAGGATCAAAATTACGTGAGTAACCAAGATGGTCGCCAAATAAAACGTTCCACAAATGTGAAAAATGTGAGCTTGTGTGATGTTACACTTTCAATTTACATATATGTATATTGAAAACGACAAAAAAAATTGCACCACCCTAATACAAAATATTTTTTTTCGAAAGTTTGCTCTTAGAAGTACACGTGGCTACATTTTTATCCAGTACCCGACACCTTGCCGATACCCGGGTAATACCCGGAAATTGGGTTACCCGGGTACCCGTTCTGTGTACCGGGTACCTAATCGAAATCAATAGCTTTAATCACAACCTGTGCTTTTAAAGGTACAATTCTGAAGTGTTTTAGTCAAATGACTAAAAAAAAGTTAATTAACTTATACCTGAATTACAGTTAAAGTCTTTTTGTAAGCTAAAATACTTAACGAAATTAGTCTTTTTTGTCAATTTACTGCAGTACCCAAAAGACTACAGTCTTTAGAACTCTGATTTCAAAGGACTTTCTAATATTTACATTGAAATAATCGATTTTCATCAATTTTCTTTCCTGGAAGCAGCAGTGTGGCTCTCGTCTCAGATACCTAGGAGTTAGTCTTGTCTTGCCTCTCGAGAAACAAGACAGAGAATGAAACTGATCTCGATCTCGATCTTGTGGCCAGCTCTAATTATTTATATAAATATAACTAAAGATTCATTATTAAAAACTCAATTCATTAAAAGAAGTCCAACTCTATAATTATAACAATTCATTTGAAATTTTAAAATGTTGGCATCAATGAAGCCCATAGTTTTTTTAACTTTCGTTTCATTACTGTGACGAAACATTTATATGTATTTTGTATGAGCAAACATAAAATACATATTATATAGTACATAGGTACATATATAATAAAATGAATGGAAAGCCTGTTTAATTTTTAAAAGAGTTTGCTGCAACCGGCGCGGCGCGGCGATTACATGACAAATTTATCTAAGAACTTTCATATTCTATTACCCTATGTATGTACTTAGATACAACTTCCAGATGTCTGTAATTCTTATAACCTTCTGTTGTATTTAAAAAAATTACTGTACCATTTCTATACACTCTAGTTTAGCAATGATTGTTTGTATATACATAGGTACTTGCATATATGTATAGTAAATCGCAATGATTGTGTTCTTAAATTAACTTAATTGTTCCAAAATAGCACAACTTCTTCGTTAACAACTATGCTTTAAAATTTGGTTTTACCTTTATATATTTACCATTAGATATAGCGCTACAGCTTTTAAAGAAAAAACATTTATATTAACAAAGTAATTCTTTCAATGATTATTATAGCTTTAACCATTTCTCAAAATCTTTTTGATTACTGTACCTGTGTAATGTAGATTCCAAACAACAAAAGTTTCCTAAAAATAGCTTACTATATATATACTACATATATACATAACAGAAGGTACTAATCTTGGATGTGCAGGTAGAGAAACAAGTAAACAAAAAATTTCCTCCGTCTGCTAAATTACACTCAGAAATAATAAGAATAGGCCGTGGGTAATAATACAAATCACGAAATATAAAATTTTACCGAGGCAATTTGCTCAGATTCGGATATGAAAGGACTTGCTAATAGCATTCTATTCTGCCCAGTTAATTATAAATTCTGTTGAGCTCAAAGGCATTAAAGATAGAAGTAGCCGTTATACGAATATTAAAAGGCATAGTAAACGGGAGTCGCAGAGCTTTTTCCTGTTCATATTCTTCGCTTAACAAGTCCCCTTGTATTTGAAGGAACTAACCGATAAACCCAAACAATCAAACTTTGTGTTCCATTCTTTCTTTTTTTCCGTCAATCATAAGACGTTTGTTTGGAAATTGAAAGCAGCTTTACAAAAAAAAAAGTTTTTATTTGGCTGTTTTTGTTTTATCGAGATAAACAAGGAATAACAGAAAATAACAATTTTCTGAATAAGATATACGAGTATTTAGACAACAATGATTTAAAATAATAGCTGAACAAAAAATAACTTTTGATTGTGCTGTATTCCAATATCAAACCTTCCAGATATCTTTCCATGTTTAAAATATTTTTTTTTTTCAAAATAAAACACCAGTCAAGAAAAAAACTCATGACGGTTTTGTAGGTGCTAATACAAGTAACTACCTAAATATATCTAAATAAATAAACTAATAATTCTAATTAAATATATGTGGGCGCAAAATTAGCGTTACAAATATGATCTTGAAATAGACAGAAAGGACGACTCACTAAATGTATAAAAAAAAAGGTGCAGGTAGTATTCGCTGAAATTATGGTACGTTATTCAACATAACATTCTGATTAAAAAATTATATCTGTATCTATAATTAATTATAAAATCTATAACAGGGCTTCAAGTAATTGAAAAAAAAGTATAAAAAACAGCATTTTTTCGTTGTTAATGTATTAATTGGGATTATAAAACCATTTTTTGAGCACTTTCAACCGGATTTTGTATTTTTAGGCTTCTGATTTTTAGACTTATTTCGAGGCAACTTATAAAAATTAACTGATTCATGACTAACTGAAATCCTAAAACAGAAAAACTTCGAAGGCTCGAATCCAAAACGTCAAAAACCTTGGCAAAGTTATAGTTTGTTCACAAATACAAGAATGGGTTGGATAGTGTTATAAATTAATTTTCATGCCAATGTCTAACCGCATAATATCCGTATATAATAACTAAATTGTTCAACTTTCCCGGAATATGTATATATTTTTTATTTTAAATTAGACGTTATTAAAAGTTTCTTTCTCCTTCAAACATGTTATGGTACCATTCATTTCCTCGTAAATTTAATGAAATGTTCTTGCAGATGATACTCAATTAGTTTTCTTTTGAAAGTTCAGCTGCTTCTGTGGTACTGTGGTTCCATCAGAATACAGGAGTAATATTCATATATATTTTTGGATACCTATATATTTTCATACCAGAAAACATACTAACACATGAATGATGTTCATGTGTCAGAAGTTTATCTTTTTTTGAATCTGTTATACGTATTATTATTGTATAAATGTAATAATATTTTTCAGTAGTAAAGTAGAAAATACAATTACAGTAGAATCTCGAAAAGATGAACAGATATAAAACAGGCCCCATTCATCTTTTCGAACTGTTCATCTTTCCAAGCATCGAGAGTTAGTTTAAGAAAAACATATAACTATACATAAAAACATTGCATCTATCAAAATATCAATTCATTTTATTTAAAAAAAAACATAAAAAATAACAAAAATAACAAAGTTGTTCAAAGAGCTAAACAAAATATACACTCATTTAGACCTTTTTCTTAAAAAGAAGTCTCGTCAAAGCGTTCATCTTTCCGAATTGTTCATGTTTGAACCGTTCATGTTTCCGAGATTCTACTGTACTCTGTAAATTGTGCAATCGAGTTATACAAAAAAAAAATTATATAAATTCAGCTACAATAAGGATTCTATTAAAAAAATGTGTCAGAAGAGTCTTATAGAAATCTAGATTTTAAGGGAAATGTGATCCTGCTGTGAGCCGACTCAAAAATTTCCACGAAAGATTCCCAAAAAATCGGATCGGTGCCCTAATACACCAATAACTTATCACTAAGCGACTAAGCGAAAAGTTTAGCAAAATTTCGTCAAGAAAAAACTCGCTTGTCAATTATTTTTCAAAATTGTTTCTTAGTCCGAATCCTTTGGGAAGGTAATTTACTTGTAACAAGGGATAGATTAGTTATTGTTTATTTATTTATGTAATACATACATACAAAAATTTGAGTATATGTATATTTAAAACTGCTTATAAACTGTTCGGTAAGGCTATAAGTAAGATAGTATGGGAAATTCATGATAAATTGTTCATTGGATTTTTTTTAAATTGAAAAAAACATTCACAAATTTCTTTTCCTAATTTTCTATTAACTGGTTTTGCTCTTAATTTAATTTTTTAAGGCTCAGTAATAATCTCGAATTATAACCAATTTTGTGCTGTAGAATCAACAATTTTCTTAAACTTCTAGATATTTGTTTACATTTTCGTATGCACTTTATAGTAAGTTTTTAGGTCAGGCATATCCATTTTGTATATATTGACAAAATTACTTATGCGTTTTTATGCGAATAAAAGAAAATGTATCATAATCCGTTAGGTTGGTCAAAATCAAAGAATTAAACTGGGATAGACAATGTGTCAAAAAACCAAGTCAAGGAAATGTTAAATTCAAAAACTATTTATGTCAAGCTTCATGTTGGATTTAAAGCCATGCAATGCATTACTTTAAATATTATATTTAAAGAATATATTGTACAATAATATAAATATAATTTAGTTTAAATAAATTGTCTATTAATGTGGATTAAAAAAAACACTACCATGATTTGCTTTTACGTTTTTTTTAGTGTACACATGTAGAAATGGGAATTTTTATATATAAATAAATTTAAACATTTTATACGTCTTTGGGATAGAGCAGGTCATGTATAGAGAAGATGAGTAGTTATTTCTTCCTCCTATTCATCCATGCAGCTTCTGCAACTTCTGCACAAGTCATTAGAGAAAACACCCAGCCTTGCTGCGTTCTTCCGAATTATAGACAGTGTCCTGTAATGACCCCAATTACGGAGCTAACTTGCGATCTATTTAGGGACAACAAGCATTTAGATAGACTCAGATTTAACAGTGGCTAGATCTGCTTTGTCGCCACACAAGTGGTGATGGTATTCCACCTAAGGTTTATTAACCTAATGGCATCTTGCACTAGCATGAGTTTACATATAGCGATAGGTGTACCAATATTTTCCATGCATGGTGCAAGAAGCTTTGAGACTGGTAATGCTGATGCAAAGACTTGCTGATCGCTGGACCTTGCTTAGATAGTCACGATTTGTAGCTGTGTCCAAAGCAGTCCACCATACAGACCACCATATGTGAGAATCGGCCTAATGAAAATGTATTGCCAGTTCGTTATACGGGTTGAAGACCCCATTTAATATCAATGGCTTTTTTGCTTGAAAAGAGTGCCACTGTAGCTTTTGTAACTCTTTCTTGAATATTAGGTTTCCAACTTAACTTCTTGTCTAATAATAGACCCGAATACTTGGCTTTATCTGTGAAGTTAGTGGCGTGCCTTTAATAGAAGGAGGGTTAATATGCTGAATTTTATATTTCCTGGTGAAGAGGACAATATTTGTTTTTTGAGGGTTGACCCCCAGTCCACATTGGTCTGCCCATGGTGTTAGCATATTTAAAGCATTTTTTACTTTGTACTGCGATTGCACCATTGTCTGCATTGGCAATCACCCCGTAGCCTCTAGAGAAACCAATAATTCATTGACTACAAAATTCCATAGAATGGGGAAAAGAACCTACCTTGCGACGGCGTGCCTCTACTGACAGATCTTCTAGTAGAAAATTTCTCCTTGCAGTATGCATGTTTAGACGGAGAAAAAAGTCTCGCATCTATGTTTGTGCGTAAATGTATACCAATCATGCGTTCAAAGGTCTTAACAAGGAATGACGATAGGCTCATACAACCGGACGTAAAGACTGCTTTCCTTCACGGCGATTTGGAAGAAGTTCTTTACATGACCATCTGAGGGCTTATATGCCAGAGAGGGCAAGGTATGTTTGAAACAGTCACCTCGTTGTTGAAACTTTAAACTTAACGAATGATTAATTAATGTTAGATTTAATCGATCGAACCATGATTATTGTCTGTAGGTATACGAAATTCAGTTTGCAAGAAAATGATGTTTTGTATTTGGTCATATACGTTGATGACCTTTTAATTGTTGGAAACAAGTTATCGTCCATTACAAAATTGAAAATGAACTGTCATCTCAATTTGAAATGTCTGACTGTGGGCCACTGAAATTCTTTTTGGAGATGAAAATGGATTTTTCTGAAGGTTATTTAAAAATATCGCAAGAAACAAGTTAGACAAAGTTCTCAACAAATTTTGTATGTCAGAGTGTAATTCTGTCAGGAGCCCAATAGAAAAAAGATTGTAACTCGAAAGAAATAACACTGGAAAAGAAATTGAGCAACCTTATCGTGAGCTTCTTGGCAGTATTATGTTCTTAATGCTTTGTTCTTGATCGGATATTTGTTATGCTGTCAGCTTTATGGGAAGATACCAACAAAATCCTTCTGAAGTACATTGGGAACATTTAAAAAGAATTGTCCGTTACTTACAAGCAACAAAAAACTTAAAATTAAAACTAATGGAATGGAAAGGACCGTTTTTAGCTTTAATCTGAGTTGCGTAAAGCTTAATTCAAGATCAAATAAATGTCAAAATACTTAATTTTAGAACAACGTCAACTTTTGACTTTTTTTTAATTTTGATTTGAAACCCAATTTCTCCTTTATTATTAGTCACTTGAATTGAGTACAAGATTTCTTTTAGGTAAGAATTCAGCCAAATCAAAAAATTAAAGCCAAGGTCATAAAATTTACGGCTCTAAGCCTCAAATAAATTTAACATTATAAAATTGGTGGCGTTTAATTTAACTAAATTAAAACTTTTCATAAATCAACACCTTCTCTTATACGAATGCTATAATTTTGAACGAAAATAAATATTTTGAACTCGAACCGCTTTAAACAACTTTATTTTCACTAATATAAATATTATATCCTTATTGAAAATAAATGTTGTTTTGAATCATCCGTAGAGCTAGCGTGCGACTTAATAAGGAAATATTTTATATTCAATTTACTACATTACTTTAGCACAAAACAAATCTTCCCTTAAGCCAATTGTATATTTTCCATAAAACAAAGAGATATAAAGCAAATTGCATAAAAAGGGGTAGGTGTATTTGTACCATACATATTACGCACATATTGAATGTGGCGGCAGTACAATCTAATATACGATATAAACTGGAGTCACATGAGAATCGTTACGATGAGCTTACGAAATGTCTCAGAAATAAACGAATTTATTGCTCACCCGATTACAACATCTTTGAAAATATTGGGAGCTTCCTTGTCCGATCACAAAGAAATAAATGTCATTCCTTATTATAAGCCTTTATGTTAATCATTCAATGTCTTTTTCTTCATTTTAGCTTAGTGAATATTTGTATGTAAATATACTCATTAATTGTATTGTAATAAGTAAACTATAATTACAGAAAATATAGATATAAATTGAATCTACCCATCTGCAATAACAGATAAATTTTTGTTGATGCTACATTTTTTTAAGTTGCACTAAAATTAAAATCATTCAAAAAAAATGATGCTTGTAAAATTAATAGTTTGTTTCCAAGTAAATAATGTACATATGTACACCCTAAATCTGTTTGTATATAACCACATATGTGATGAATGTCATTCTGAAGCGTATACCAGAAGGATGTTAACTAAATCGAAAGAGAAGCTAATCCCTTAATTACAAAACTTTTGTTATAATTCCTGTATCTTTAGTCAACACACTAATTTTGACAAAAACAATGATTATATTATTTAAGGCGTTATTTCAAGCTGTTGCTAAAAAAAACTTGAGCTTATGTATCTTATTTTATTTGAATTTGATGTTCCGAAACTACGTTTGAAGTGTTCACGTGTGTTTGTAATATTCGTGGTTCATTGTTTCACATGGGTATGAAGTGGACAAAGTAAAATATTCCCAAAATGAACCTACGAGGATAAAGGTACGATAACGATACATAATGAATTTTAATAAATGTTGGAATTTATTTAACAACAAATGAAAGTCTGTTGATAATTTTGGAACTTGAAATATATCGAAACAAGTTAAAAGGTTAAAAAATTGCAAGCTAAGGATTCAAAAGTTACAAATCAACGTTTTTAACCAAAAAAAAAAAACAATGGAATTTCGATTGTGTGTAAGTTTTTTCATTTATTTATTTTTACATATATTTTTATTAATTTATTTCCCTACAATTTATATCTACAAATTTAAATATATTTAATAAGTATACCGCATGTTCATCGTCTTGCGGCATCCCAGATAAATTGATTGATTCAAGTTGATATAAGGCTACATAAAGATGATGGATCCAAATGTGTACTTAGTTCGCCAAATAGGAAGATTGTCAGAGAAGTTTCAAATCCATATTCGGATGGACAATCCTATATACTGTCACCAATTATTGTTCCTGCTGGTGATTATTGATGTACTGCATGCAGCTTTGTCGATGGGAAACGGAGATATTCATGTCGATTACAGAATCCGCAAAACTCGATCCGCAATGATTCACAGTGTAGTGTTCTCTTTTCTTCTCATGATAAATGAATAGGTGGGAAACAGAGCTCTAACTGCGGATCGAGTTTTGCGGATTCTGTAATCGACATGATTAACAACAAAATCGGAAAAACAATTGCCGTATTCTGTAATCGACATGATTAACAACAAAATCGGAAAAACAAATGCTGGGTTCGGAATGCTGTCCAAAAAATGAAATAACTCTTTAACCCTAATGACCAAGCTTCAACGGTTACCTTCCAATGTTGAGCATAATAAAGTTAAGTGAACTCAAAATAGTTTAGAACATTTTTTTTACATAATCTTTAATAGACCAGTCAAACAATTTTTCAGTCAAAAGAAGTTTCATTTTCGCACTCTCTATTTCGAACCACTACTACAATGCCCTTAACAATTGTATGCCTAAAAATATGTAGGTAGGAATATTGACTAAAATATTGGCAATGTATTATGAAGGCTTATATTTAGAAAGGCGAGCAAGTAGACTGTGTGATTTCCATCACTAATCTCAATGTGTATAGTGTACCAATGCAAACATATACAGGTATATGTTCTTTTCTAGGAATTGGTTATGGTAAAAAGAACGTGATATATTTCAAGTCGTAGATTACTTCCAAAAGTACTAATCCAATCTGTTTTTACAATAGGTACACAATTTACTTGCCACTAGGGCATTAACGGATCTTAAGTAAGTAAAGTACCCGTGTGTACATATTAGCTGGTGTGTAAATGTGAAGATGTGTGTATGTGTAGATAGATAGATTTCTTACAACTCTAAGATATTTTAGAAATAGGGATTCCTTCCGTTGAAGCTTTGTGTAAATAAAATATGTATGCCTTCATCGCATACCTTACCTACATTCGTTATTTTCTTTTGTCGGGATAGGTATATCTAGGTACAAAAGAAGGAGCTTATCATCACGTTGTGCAGAGAAGAGGATAAGCAAACAAACTGCTTTTATGCCCTCTTGCCTACACCTTTTCCAGCTCATTGATTGGTGAGAGTAAGGCTATGATAGATATGCGAACAATTTTTATTAAATAAAATAAAAACAACAAACTACTATTGAAAGCCAGTACAAAAATGTCAATTCATTTAACATCTTAGGTAATATGCTGCTTTGTTTATACGTTTCTCCCGAAAAAGCCTGAAGGCGAAATTCGCTTGTGAGTCCAAAACAACAAGTTAAGCAGGACGTAATATATGGTTGTGACCCTTCATTCAGACCTTTTTCTACTTACATATGTATGTATGTTTGTATACAAAAGTAGCTCTACTTGAAATCCTACACGTATAACTTAATTTCTAAATCTGTTTTTTGGTTCGAAGCAAAATTCATAAATTGATTTTTAACCATTTCCAACGATTGTGAAACATCTTGCCGTGTGCCGTCCCTTCAAGATGCGGAAAAAAGCACCATTGTATACTATTTCCTATTCTCTCATTTTCTATAGATACCTAATCTTCGATTCTCTCGCATAACCCAATGCTTTGACGAATTCATAACAAGCTTTAAGGGATTTAGGGTTCGTGTGGGCTTGTGGATGTAAAATATTTTAAAGTAAGAAAATCGTTGTCGACACAATAAAACTCTATCAAAGAAGTAAAGGCTGAAATCAGATATAAACAAAAGAAATAAATAAATAGATATATTATATTATACATATGTACATATATGTATATTATTTGAGCAATACGTCAGGGTTGGGTGGATTTCAAAATAATTTTCAGCTTTTGCCGACAGTGTTTGTTAAAATAAATTTGCATATAAATATGTATTTATAGATCTTCCAGTCAGATTAAATTGTTAATATAGCTTATACCATATACACACTTGATGTGAGAAGTCAGGAAATTTTAACATGGTGTAAACAATAACGTACAAAATTATTCCAATATCAGCTTTACCCTATTAAAAGGCTACATACATAGTATTAACAACAGCGGGCGACGCGACTTTGCTCTATTTCAATCATAGATTTTGGAAATACAATTTTTTTACAATTTTTGTATAGGTACACGCAAATTGAAAGTGCTTTTTTGATATGATATATGGATTTGGTTTATATTATTTGTTTTTATTGTTGATATGTCTTATAAATATTTGTTTAAAAATAAATTTGAACTAAAATATTTTATTTTGATTCCTCTATCGATGGATTGTGTTATCCAAATTTCTGACTAAAAGATTCTGTGGCCCACGAGTACCTATATAATATTCATAACGTACCTTCTATCTAATCAAAAATATGTTTGTGCAAATGTGTATATTTTTGTATAATTTTGGTGGAAACATACTTTCCTATAGCCAAATTTGCATGTACCTGATTATGCTAAATTGCTTACTCGTGATCATGAATAGAATTAAAAAATTTAGTGGAACAACGCTGGGAAATATGCATTTTCGCTAAGTGGGCCTGCGATCGACTTAGAGAAGATGCCGATTTTGCCAAAAAAAATCATCTTTTCAGATGAAGCTCATTTTGATCTTGGCGGGTATGTAAACATGCAAAATTGTCGCATTTGGGGCACAGAAAACCCTCACGCATACATTGAAAAGCCGATACACCCGAAACTAGTCACTGTTTGGTGCGGACTTTGGTCCAGAGGCATAATTGGGCCATTTTTCTTCGAAAATGAACAAGGAGTAGCCGTTACAGTCAATGGCGATCGTTATCGGGCCATGTTGAACTTATTTTTGTTCACAAAAATTGAAGAGGAGGATAATTAAAATTTGAGTAAAAAAAAGTTAGAAAAAAGGTTTAAATTTCATTATTTCAAAACCATAAGTTTATAAATAATTTTTTTTTTAATAAATTGTTGCTCTTATTAATTTTCAATCAAAAACTGAAAACTAGATGATTTTAAGCCTTTTAGTTTTTGAGAAAATTCAAAATAACCACAACTACTATTTCAATTTATTTATGTTTTTTTTTGTTTGAGTGGTCTTATTTTGATAGTAAAAACGGTAGGTGCGAGTTTGGGTATATGCAACAGTGAGGTGTGTGCGAGTTTGGGTGTATGCAACAGTGGGGTTTGTATGGGGGGGCATGCTGCCCCCCTGCAACCAACCTGCTTGAGCCCACTGTAGGATTTGGGGTAGGTGCGAGGTTGGGTGCATGCCACACCGAGGTGTGTATGGGCGGTGCAACCTCCCTGCTTGGCCTCACTATAGGATTTGGGGTGCGTGCATGATGGGGTGGGTGCTAGGTGGGGTGAATGCAAAGTTTCTTTTGCATTTAAATAAGCTGGATTTAAGAAAAATTAATATATCCTAGTTTATCTCAATCCATATTCGATCATTACTATAAAAATAAGACTACTCAAGCAAGGAAAAAATAATTTAATTAAAATAATTTTTTTGGTAATTTTCAATTTTCCCAAGAACTAGAAGACATAAAATCATCTAGTTTTCAGTTTTTGATCAAAAACAAATTAAAGCAATGAATTCTAAAAAAAAACAACAGTAGATAATGTTAAAGTTTTGAAAAATTACACTTTAAACCTTATTTTTAACTTTTTTTTGCCCAAATTTTGAGTTTAAAACAATTTGTTTCAAAAACATAGTTTTGACTTGATTCAAAAACCAGCTAATAGACAAAAGTGTTTGCTTTGAAAAAATGTATAAAACTTAGTTGTAAGTATTACCGTTATTTTTTAATTATTTATTTTCCATTTAACGTACATATTTTTTTAATTGCCCCTACCGCCTAAACGGGGAGAAATTGCCCCCCCCCCCTCTCCTATAGTAAAAAATGCTTGTACTGCCGTGTTCTACAAAAATCCGTTATCATTTCTCGGCGCCCCGGTTATCATACTCTCCCCTGTACCTAGTATAACAATACCTAATGGTATTAAACCAATCTGATGATAGCTTTAATTATTATAAAGAAGCCAAAGGCTTGAATCTAAGATAACTAGGTTAAACCAAAGCCCTTGCCTGTTTTCCATACATACCTAAATTTAATATATGAAACCAATTATTATGTATTTCATATAAGGATGTGATGATATACATACGTCTATATAGACTCCGAAATGGATCAATCATCTTTGGATATATTGTCTGGGGCATGAGCTTGAGCATATCCTTCTTCTTTTAATGACATAAATGTTTTCTAAATGGAATTTTGGCTTATTACGTGATGGCTTCAAGGAATTTTAGCACATCATAACTCAGAATACAGCTTATATATCATAATAATTTCCTAGCTAACCGATATGAATACGTTTGTTTTGTTTGTATAGGAATATATGTACAAATCTATGTATCGAAAGGTGTAAGGTTATGTTTCATACCAACATTATTTCAGATATTATTTTACCAGCGGAAGAGTTTATCTCGTCAATCATTTAAATATATAATTTCACAAAATAAAGTTTTATATAAGTATACATAATGAACATATGTATGCACTACAAACCTAGTACATATCCGCCTATTATTAAACTTTTCATAACATTTATACATACATATGTATAGAAGATAAAGGTTTGGGCTAGACGAAAAAATCATGATTTGTTTAATAAAAATATATAGAAAAAAATATTATTTCAAACTATTCATTTAATAAGTTAAAAAAGAATTAACGTGCGTGTCTTTGATTTTTGTTTATCAGAACTTATAGCTTATACATTGTTTAAGATTTCTTTTAAAAAATACATACATACATCAAATTAAAAAAGTCATATCTGTTAGCTGTGTATTCACAAATTCACAGAAAATATTGTTTTATGTCTGTTCATTTTTACTTGTTCTTTTGTGAGCTTTTTTTAATTCTAAGTATAAAACAATAAACTATATATTAACCACAACTGGGTTAATATTTGAAGAATAAAGGCCATTTAACAGGTAGAACTCTTATAGGCTTGGTATTTTGTGTGGATCTTTCAGTTTGTTTTGGAAAAAAATTATTATACTACGGCTTTTTTTGACAATTTGTTTGTTGTTTTATAATGGACCGTACTAATATTAATACGCTAAAAAAATTATCAAAATTGAGTTTTTTGGAAACGAATTTTGTTTAGGGATACCTATATTGTCTTAATTATTTTTTACTGACTTAAATATAATAATATTTTAATAATACAAATACACACACAAAATTTGGTCAAAATACTCACAACCGTTTTCGAGAAATTTGAAATTTTTGAAAACAGGTTCTTAACATTTGTTTGAGAGGTACCAACATTTTCGAAACTAAAATTAATTTTTAAAAATTCACCCATTTAGGCTGTCGCTCAATGGACAAAAAGATAGACAGAATTGCGAAACCCACCTTTTTCGACTTCCCTATTATAATAATATTAAGTTTGATCAAACTCTGGACTTTGTTTTTTTCACGAATCCAAAACTTATCCTATATAGTACCTATAGTCTGGACAAATTTAAAATATAATTTACATATGTAGGTATTTATACATGTACATATATTGATTTAATTTCTTAAATGTATTTAAACAATTTCTTTCCTCACTGTTATTTATTTTTTTGGGTTGGTGATGTTTGCTCAAAAGATATAATCCCAAAAATAAAATCCCCAAAGACAAAATCCCCAAGAGAAAATGGGCTAAAGATAAAATCCCCAAGAGAAGATCTCAAAGAATAAAATCCCCAAGAGAAAATCCCAAAATAAGCATTGCAACTATTGAATCAAGCAATAAAATCGCGCGCGCGATTTTGGGTTTGCACTGCCTATTTTTTTTTCAATTGTAACTATGAATACTTTACAATAATTACTTTTTTTTGTCACAACACCACCTAAAATTGTCAATTTGATTTTTGGAATGGAAATGATAACCGTAGCCATCTAAAAACATTTTTCCCGCCTTTATTGGAGTTTAAAAGTTCCATTTTACACACCGATGTAACTATTATGCAGAAGGAGAAACTAAGAGCGACTGAACTCTGTAGCACATACTTGATTAAAATATGTCAAATAATAACAGTCATTTATAAACTGCATCAACTTAAGCAAACAAAAAACATGCTGGGGATTTTTGGAGATTTTGGCAAAAAAAAATTATTGGGGATTTCGTCCGATGGAGATTTTTTTTTTTGGAGATTATGGGATTCTCCCTATTTTTTTTTATCTTTTTCTCTCGAGTTTTTAATGTACAAGTAATGTCAGACCCTCACGATGACGAAAAGCGTCGGATAAAATATTATAAATTTAGTAAAGTACCTACATATGTATTTTATATAAAAAAAATATATTCTGGATCTAATTTAAATAACAAATGTTCTTACTTTAATAATAAAAACTTTGCCTTGCAACGACTCTGTTAGGCCTATCAAAAAAAAATCAATTGATAATATGGGCCTTTATGAAACCTCGCATCTACTATAGTTCATTTTCCATAAAATAAATAATCAGAAGAACCTATACAAATTTCTTGATATTATGTAAGGATGTTTATTTTTTTGGGAAATGGTGGATATTTGACAAGCTTGTGACAAAAAATTGTATCTTTATAAAACTTGCAAAAATGTGTCATAGACTATGAGAAAAACGAATCAAAAGAGTCTATAAAAATGTTTTGCATGGAAGGTTTGTTTTTCGTTAGGAGAGTGAGGGATTAAAACTTTAACTTTTTAAACATTTGGAAATCAACTCTTTAAAAGTATTTAGGGCCATTTGCTGAAACGAAACTTAAATATTTATGTTCAACCTAAGCGCTTATGTTCTACTTTTTCCTCTACATAAACTGTCACATAAGAGTTTTTGTGGAACATACATAAGTAGGTAGATATTTATGTTCTTTATCAGCAAATGGCCCTTAATGCAATGGTGATGGCTTCGTTAAAACATGGTACACATTTACATGTGTATAAAAATTTCTAGAGATATTTAAAAGACAAAAATCCAGTTTTGTGCCCAATTTCTAGACAAATTGTTAAAAATAGGCACACGAGTATATTGTTAAGACAAATTGCATGTACAAATTGTACGTGTATATGTATATGCATAAAGTGTATTTCTTTAATTTATAATTAACCTATTGTTTTTCTTATAAAAAATATTATAACTTTTTTTTTTGAATACATTTTTTTTGTAACTTGTTTAAGAATTTTTGTGTATACATTTTTATATATGTATTTATCAACAGAAATCAAAATTCGAAAAGTGAAAAAATGTAGACCGAATTGGCGTTATTTCACTTTGTAAAAGTGAAATAACGCCGGCCGAGCCTTAAAGCTTGGGTTTATTTCACTTTTACAAAGTGAAACTAGGCCAAATTTTAGCATTCGGCCTTATTTCGCTCGCAGTTACTTCACGGCACCTGCTGGAGGTCTTAAATGTCAGAAATGTTCTTTCAATGGGTTGTTTTTGTTTTTATATCAAGTTGTAATTAGAGTAGTTTTCAAGATATCTTATAGACGAAAGATAAAATAACTACATATTAATATCAAAGTTCTCCTTTACATTCTTTTTCGCGAAGAATATAATGAAGAAAACAACAATAAAATATGGGAGTCAGATTGAAAAACATACTCACAGTATTGTCACACCATTAAAACATTCAACATAATATGCATAATCTTCAACATCTTTCAATTACCTTTAACTCCTGTTCATATTATAATGTATAAACTCAAAACTCTTTATAAATTGAACTAAATGGTTTGACTTCAAGTGCCAACAACAAACGTTTTTTGTCATCTCATTTAATGAGATTTTCAAATTAAAATCTTTCCTTCCTTTATTATAGGTTCAAAGGCTGGCCTAAATGGTTTTTAATGTCATGAAACGGTAGTTGAACGCAATATAATCGTGTAGAAAAGTTAAAATGTTAAGAGCACGTTTTGCAATATTTATCTCCACCAAAAGAACATACGAAATTACGTGCCTCTTCTTTTAAATTTGCATGGCAGATCTAAGGTAAATTTTTTTAAATTTTATCGCATTAAGCTTTTTAACCCTCTCCGTTTAACGTTTGTACAACAGCAAAATCTTTAATAATAATGGATAGAGAAGGCGATGTAAAACACTTTTCTTGATTGCCATTTAATTGATGCTAAATTAAGATCTACCATTATATTATGTGAGTTAAATGAAGTCATCCCGTATCGTTTACTCTGTTATACATATATTTGTTATCTAAAAATTAAGGGGAATTTGTGTGTTTGCACCCACAATACTCGTGTTCCAAAGGATTTTGTAACTACGTCAAATCTAATAGTGCTAATTGTTTCCGAATTTTTTTATGAAATTTTTTGACCTAGAATGCCGAATGCAATATTGTTAACAAGATACTGAAGAAAGTTTAAAAAAATTCGTAGGTCCATATACATATATACATACTCGGATGTATGTATGTATAAACATCTTACGAGTATATATGACATTATTTGTAAAATATGGTGGAAAGATTTTTTTGTCAATGTTCGAAATGTTCAAGTACTCTTTTCATTAGAGCTATAGATTTTTTTTCATGTAAGATTTGTCATAAGCTTTGAGCTGCATTTACAAACGGTAATAGTTTTTATTGTTATGTTAAATTCTTCACAATATTCCTAGTATTGACTCGCAAGTTTTTTGAGTGCTAAATTCAAAAATTCGAAATAAAAATCTCGACTCAATTTAAAAGATTATTTATTAATTTATACTTTTTTTTATTAATTAATAACCCGTTTTTAAGTGGAAACATTTTTAAAATAAAAACCAATTGTGCACAAAAAAAGTGGTTAAAAAAAAACAGCCGTTCATTGAAACATTTATGATGCGGTATAAGCAAGTAAGTACTAAATTATGAGCGTCATGGTCTGGCCTATCACATATCACATATACAGTTTAAACTAGTAAAGATGAAGCATCAACTATGTATTGTGTAAATTTACAGCTTCAAGTTCCTTTATACTCCATTGCAGATCTACCTTCAAAGTTATACAGTAACGTATTTTAAATGGGTATTACAGGTCAATATACTTCCCAAAATACGTGGGAATAAAAATAAAATTTTTTTAATATTGGGACTACCTTGGCGTACCTATTTTTTCTTAATCTTAAGAAAGTTTGCACGTGCGAAAGTATTATATTATCTATGCGTCACAGGTGCTTGGACTTGCCAAATAGCACTCATATTATATAAAATAAAATAAAATAAAATAAAATAAAATAAAATAAAATAAAATAAAATAAAATAAAATAAAATAAAATAAAATAAAATAAAATAAAATAAAATAAAATAAAATAAAATAAAATAAAATAAAATAAAATAAAATAAAATAAAATAAAATAAAATAAAATAAAATAAAATAAAATAAAATAAAATAAATAAAATAAAATAAAATAAAATAAAATAAAATAAAATAAAATAAAATAAATAAAATAAAATAAAATAAAATAAAATAAAATAAAATAAAATAAAATAAAATAAAATAAAATAAAATAAAATAAAATAAAATAAAATAAAATAAAATAAAATAAAATAAAATAAAATAAAATAAAATAAAATAAAATAAAATAAAATAAAATAAAATAAAATAAAATAAAATAAAATAAAATAAAATAAAATAAAATAAAATAAAATAAAATAAAATAAAATAAAATAAAATAAAATAAAATAAAATAAAATAAAATGAAATTAAACAAAATAAAACCAAATATAACAAAATATATAGAACACGGAATTTGCTGGAATTGGCAGCTCAATTTATATTTCAATATTTTCTGCTTTTTTCTTCATATTATTCTAAATATGCGGGGCCGTTCAAATCTAAAGAAGAATTTTTACCACAGAAATTTCATGTCAAAACATTTATGAGGTAATTTAAAGAAAATTGGGAAGGTACTTAAAATTACCTCTATTACGTTTTATGTACCACTTTTCTTCAAATAAAAACATTAGTACTCTCAGAGTGTTCGTTTTTCAACGATTGCAAACATATTCTAACGTATGTTCATCGCTGAAAAGTAGGAATGTCAACTTCATTCTTGGAACCTTTTACTGCTAACTTGAATGCAAATAGCAAATACCTTCGGGCATTCAAAGTGGTGATATGAGCAAAAGAATATAATGTACAACAGACGTACCTTTTCAAATTGTAACTGATGGCCATAAGTATACTGCTACTTACGTAAGGCACCGTTTTTTTATAATATATGGCTAAGGTAACAGAATTAGTTCCCTCAAGCGTATTGAAAACAAAAAAAAACTAAAAAAATTTAAAAAGTGTAAAAGTAACATAACACTTTGAGCGAATATTCCCGAAATAATTATAAGAGGGGTTTTATGTTGAGAGGAAATGCATTAGCCATTATTAAGATTGCATTCTCTACAGTTCTTTTTTGGTTTAGCGTCGCGAACCCCATGAGTTACACAATTGCACATCCTATACTGTACCTACTCTAATTTTCCTGCAATTTGACTCCAGCGACTTCAATTCGTTCCTTCAGTTGTTCCAATGATACTATTTCCACTTCGTAAACATAATTCTTCATAAATCCCCATGCATAGAAATCTAGGGGAGTTAAATCTGGTGACCTAGGCGGCCATTCCGTGGGGCCCCTTCTTCCGATCCAACGGTCACTAAAATGATCATCCAGCCAGTTTCTCACCTGTAAGCTGTAGTGTGCTGGAGCACCATCTTGTTGGTAGATTAAAGTATCTGCTATAACCAATGGCTGTCTAATAAATCGGGTAAAAGGTCTCGTAGGAATTGCAGGTATGATTCTCCATTAATAATGGAATTCAAAAACCGGGGCCCGATCACAGTGTGTCCAATTTGTCAAGCATAAACTTATGTGAAGCCATTACAAGGAGATATAATCTATGCCTTCTAAACAATGGAGATCATATCGAGAATTTTTTATAAGTACTTCCAATAAAAAACATAGTAAAAATAAAAGGAATAAAAAAAACTAAAAAAACTAAGATTAATGCTTCTTAAATTGCTTCGTTACAATAAAAATAAATGTTTTTCTTAGAAAAAGGTGGTTTTGGTTTTTTTTTAATTTCTTGAGAACGACATAAAATTTTTGCATCAGGTTTTCTTATTTTGACTTAAAATTAATAACAGCGTTGAATTTTGAAATTAAAATTAGCACTTAATTACGTAAAATTTTGAAAAAAAATGAATTTGAAATTTTTTTTCAATTTTTTTTTTCAAAATTTTGACTTTGAAAATTAATATTTCAAAAACTATTTCTTAGAATAGATTTATTTAAACACAGAATGAAAGAAAAAGTTATTGGCTTTTCAAAAACGTATCACACAGCATTGTGAATGAAGCCGTTGATTTTAAATAATTTTTTTCCCATTTTAAGTCACTTTTTTCGAAAATTGCCCCTCCCGGCTAAACGGAGGGTAATAGAGCCCCCCCTCCCATACGATTTTTTTTTGTCTCAACGCAACCTACACGCCCTAGCATTTTGTCGCATTGCTCATGACTCACCCTGTATATATATTATACGAGTATTATATTTTATCGATATTAAAATGCAACAATATTATGATATGAACATTCATTTTCATTTAAAAAGTTTATTCATACTTAGGGGAGAAGTTACATTTCATATATATGTGTACCTACCGCCTGCATCTAATATACATATTTACTTTAATATGACTTCATCGAAAGCAAGCTATTAATGGGTCAAGTAAAGTAAAGTATATTACCAACATAATTTTTCATACAGACTTAGAAAATATAGGAAAACCAAATTAAAAGTTTTAAATAATGTAATAGCTCTCTTATATTTAAAATCTTTTTGTCATGAATATTATTTATGTTTGCTATAGCTCTTCTAAATACTTACTTTTTTAAACAATTATAAATGTATGTAATTATACAACACAGAAATATTAAATAATTTTTGTATTAATTATATACACAATTATTCATTCAAAAGAAAAAGTTTTGAATGATTTTAGAAAGGATACAACTTTGTTAATAACGGTTGGACAAATAAATAACGGGATGTAAAAATTTAAAAATATATATTTTTTTAGATGTGACCTTGGGTTTGAAAAAATTCGCCAACTTTACCAAAACAACGATACCAGAGATATGCAATTCAATTCCTTTATTTCTGATCGTCTATGTACGACCCATTTTCGACAGAATAATTTTTTTTTTCCTTTATCATCGATATCTCTGGATCGATGATCACGCAGATAGTTTTGAAAACCAGACTCAAGAAAATCTTTGTGATTAAGGGAATAAATAATGATGAAGATTTGAAAAAGTAAAAAAAAGAATACTGTTTCTGCTTTTCTGGAAACTCTAATACAACATCAAAAATATTGGGAATGAAACAAAAGTTTGTACGGAGGTACCAGAGCACAGTCCGTAACATATGGATAAAAAAGTTATTTTTAACTTGATCTGTACTGTACATATAAATATTTATTTTGGATTATATATTGTGTTCTTCAGACTTAATGAGGTTCTAAACAGTTTTGAAAAACCAACGGAATTTTTTTAAGCAAATTTTGTTTGTGTCGATTAAAATACTTATTTTTAACTTCCCATAGGGAGTTATTGTAATCGGTCCGATTTGTCAAATTGAAATTTTTGAAATTTCTCGACGTTTCAAGGTCCCTAGAGCCTATATCAATCATTTTTAGAGAGATGTCTGTGTGTGCGTGTGTACGTACGTTTGTACGTTCGTACGTCCGTACGTTCTGGTACCATTTTTCGTCGTCGATATCTCAATAATGAGTAGAGATATCGACTTGAAATAAATTTTGTTTCACAGATAATAACTTCGAAAAAAGCTGAAATGGCGTTTATTAATATTCAATCAGTTGTTTTTTTACTATAGCAGTTTAAAAAAGAAGTGAACATTTTGGTTGGGCTCAAATATGTCACGAACAAATAATGCTATTGACTTGAAATAAATTTTATTCGACACATTATGACGTCATACAAATTTGATATGAATTTGGAAAAAATCAATATACCATTATTTTTTAAAATCAAAAAAACTAAAAAAAAAATTTTTATAACTGGAATATCCTTAGATGGAAAAACGATATTAACTTTAAAATAATTTTATTTTACGAAAAATGTTGTTTTTGACTACTGGTGAAAATTTCAAAAAAATTCAATGGACAGTTTTCTTACAAAAAATTAAAAACTTCAAAAAATTCTACCAAAAATTGGTATAAATTGTCTTTCGACTCAAATTTCTCAAAAACGGGTAACGATATTGACTTCTTATTTGTTTTATTTTCTACATAACATAACTGTTAGCAACTGATAAAATTTTGATGAATATTGAATGGGCAGTTTTTTAACAAAAAATCAAAAACTGTTAAAAATTCTAAAGAAAAGTAGTTACAATTGTATTTCAGTTCGAATATCCTGAGAACGAACAACCATTGTGCCTTCTAAAATATTTTATTTTATACATAGTACAATTTTTTATGAAAGGTCAAATTTTGACAAATATCTAATTGGCAGTTTTTGACAAAAAATATAAAAAAAAAATAAACTAAAAAGTGGTAAAATTGGTTTTTCGACTCGAATATCTTGAGAACGAGCAATGATATTGATTTTGCCATTAGGTATTTAATCTCTATAATATAAGGGCATTTCGTAAATCTCTTTAAATAATTAAAATGCTTTTCAATCTTAAAATAATGATTGTTTGAATTTAACAGCTAAAGTTTGTTTCGCAGAAAATTTGGTTATTTGAAAAAACTTAAATATAAAGTTTTCAAGATCACAAATGGGAAGTTATCAGTGTGGGTCGCACCCAGCCTCTTTTTTAAATTAGAATAGTCTCAATTAATTTTCGAAAGCAGTGTAAGCCAAAATATAGCAGTGTGAGTATCGAAAGCAGTGTAAAGGTTTCTTCTTGTCTTTCTTATTTGATAGTTTAGTTACAATATAGTTTTCTTACAAAAAATTAAAAACTTCAAAAAATTCTACCAAAAATTGGTATAAATTGTCTTTCGACTCAAATTTCTCAAAAACGGGTAACGATATTGACTTCTTATTTGTTTTATTTTCTACATAACATAACTGTTAGCAACTGATAAAATTTTGATGAATATTGAATGGGCAGTTTTTTAACAAAAAATCAAAAACTGTTAAAAATTCTAAAGAAAAGTAGTTACAATTGTATTTCAGTTCGAATATCCTGAGAACGAACAACCATTGTGCCTTCTAAAATATTTTATTTTATACATAGTACAATTTTTTATGAAAGGTCAAATTTTGACAAATATCTAATTGGCAGTTTTTGACAAAAAATATAAAAAAAAAATAAACTAAAAAGTGGTAAAATTGGTTTTTCGACTCGAATATCTTGAGAACGAGCAATGATATTGATTTTGCCATTAGGTATTTAATCTCTATAATATAAGGGCATTTCGTAAATCTCTTTAAATAATTAAAATGCTTTTCAATCTTAAAATAATGATTGTTTGAATTTAACAGCTAAAGTTTGTTTCGCAGAAAATTTGGTTATTTGAAAAAACTTAAATATAAAGTTTTCAAGATCACAAATGGGAAGTTATCAGTGTGGGTCGCACCCAGCCTCTTTTTTAAATTAGAATAGTCTCAATTAATTTTCGAAAGCAGTGTAAGCCAAAATATAGCAGTGTGAGTATCGAAAGCAGTGTAAAGGTTTCTTCTTGTCTTTCTTATTTGAAATCATTAAAATTTGTTGGAGAAGTTCATATCCTGCAGAGAAAACTGCCAGAATAGTGGGACGTTACGATCAACGGGCTTTGTCATCGCTCAATAGGGCAGGTTTGGGATTCGAACTCGAGATACTAATCAGGCCTAACATTACGATGATAGAAAACGCGAAAAATGTGGGTCCCGCAATTCTATCTGTATATCTGTACCTCGACCTACAGCCTAAACTACTGAAGCCATTTTCGTCAAAGTTGAAAATCAGACTTTACTGTAGAACAAGAATCACATCCCAAAGTATACATAGATTACGAATTACCGGATACACTATATTCAATTATTAAATTCAATTTATCTCTATTGAACATAATATTTACAAATTGCAGAAAATCCTGAAAATTCGAAGCTCCAAATTTCAAAAAGTTAATATGAAGCAAATTTAGTATAATACTTTGTATATCTTGGAGTGATCTGGAAACAAGTTTGAGTAAGTCGAAGAATAACAAAGCTCCAGGCATAGACGGGATTCCTGTTGAGTTTTACAAAAACAGCACTGATCAATTTAAAAACTATCTTGTGGAGTACTTTAACAGGTTATATAATGATGCTTATGTGCCAAAAAACTTTAATAAAGCAGTTATTTTTGCCATTTTTAAGAAAGGAGATTCAAATCTTGCGGAAAACTACAGGGGTATTTCTATTCTTAACACTATGAGGAAGATTCTGACTTCAATTCTGTACGAAAGGCTCACTAAGTGAATCGTCTAAGCAAGTTTCAAGCTGGTTTTCGGTCGGGCTTTTCAACGATGGATCACATTTTTGCACTTACCAGTATTGCCAGGAAGTCTATTGAAAAGAAAAAGAAATTGTATGCTTGTTTTGTAGATTTCAAAGCAGCATTTGATAAGGTCAACAGACAGGCTTTGATGTATAAGCTCTCATTACTAGGGATCTCCCGAAAATTCCTGATGATGTATTCTAAATTTTTGGAGTCATCAAGCGCCTCTGTATGGGATGGATCAGAGTTTTCGGATTGGTTTGAAACAACAGCGGGTGTTCCACAAGGCTGCATTTTGAGCCCAATAATGTTTGCTTTGTTTATTGACGATATCTGTGATGATCTTCCAGGAGGAATACTCTTCGCCGATATCCAAGTGAAAGTTTTACTATACGCGGACGATTTAGTTGTTCTAGCTGAAAATCCTTTCACTCTGCAGCTACAAATAAACAGATTGAACTCCTTCTGCGAGAGGTGGGGCTTGCATGTTAACACAAATAAAACGAAAATAATGATTTTTGAAGCGCGTCAAAAAATAAGACTGCCGGAAGAGAATTGGTCACTCAATAATGAACGTATTGAAGTAGTACAAGAGTTTAAATATCTTGGAGTTTTGCTTACGCATTATTTAAATTTTTCTAAGCATGTCAAACAAAAAAGCAAAGAGGCTAAAATTGCGTTGAGTTTATTATGGCCAAAGTTTTTTGCCAATCCAAAAATCGATCTTGTGTCAAAATATCGGGTCTTTCAAGCAACTGTTAACACTTGTATGTGCTACGGTGCTCAAGTTTTTGGATACTTGGCTCTCGAGGAGTTTGAAGCAATTCAAAGACTTTTTTTCAAACGATTGTTTAGATTACCGAATTCAACACCAAATTATGCTATTTACGTGGAGTCTGGCGTAACGCCAATATATACTCAAAACCTCAAGATGAACTCGGATTATTTAATAAGAGTTATGAAGAGGGATGAAAGAAGTCTTCACAAAACCATCTTGCTAAGACTACTGCAATCTAATGCCACCCCTTTCAAAGAATGGAGTCAGCTAGCTATCTCACATGAAGCTAACTTAACTTTATTGGAGTCAAATGTAGATGAATGGAGCTCTATGTTCGCAAATGTTACTGCTAAAATTGATGAAAGAAATTACAATCAGCATCTCTCTAAAGCATCGTCAACATCCTCCAGGAACACCTATAGGAACCTCAATCACCAATTACCATCAGAAGCTAACTATTTCAATAATAAATTATCGACCGAAGCTATAAGTTATATCTTTAGAGCACGAGTTGAAATTTTAAATCTTAATTATGTGCCTCATCGAGCTGATCTTCCACAAATTTGTAATTTATGTAACAGAAGAGATATAGAAGATATACATCATTTTATTGCGGTATGCCCGATATTACAGGAAATTCGTCGATTACATTTAAATGAAAGCCATCTCACTGTAAACAGACTTCATGAGATATTAAATGGATCGCTAGGATGGTCCACCCTATATAATTTTTGTAAGCACGCCCTACATTTCCGAAATAGTTTCCCAACGTAAAGTCTAATCATTCGGCCAGTTACCATTTTTTAAAACTTTTTTATTCTGTGTTTTAAATCACTTTTAAATTGATCTTTTTTATGTTTCAAATCATATTAAAATTGATATTATTTTTGTGTTTCAAATCATACCAAAATTGTTAATGTTTACTTATCAGGCTGCCATTATTTAAAATATTTTAATTTTGTGTTTCAAATCACTTTAAAATTGTAAACTTTTTATGTTTCAAATCATATTAAAATTGATATCTTTTTTGTGTTTCAAATCATATCAAAATTGTTAATGATTGCTTTTCAAGTTTTTTCTATTGTTAACTTATTTATTTGAGTATACAAATCCAACCAAATTGTTGTATTATTATTACTTGTTTTTTTCAAATTTTTAACATTTTTTAAATTATAAATTAATTATTTAGTTCAATTATTTTACTTTCAATATTTTTTTTTTTTTTATTATGAAATGTCAAATCAGGCAGACGGCAGAATTGCCAAGTCCTTATTCTTAAGTAAGAATTATTGTAAAACTTTAATAAGAAAAAATAAAGAATTTATCTATCTATCTATCTATCTACTTTGTACTTTCTTTTTGTATAATATCATTTGCTCTACTGCGTTACTATGCTAACATATTTACATTTACACTCAAAGAATTTAAGTTATTCCCCAATAAGTATTTTTGGTCTGTTATAATTATTTTTATTTGTTTTTACATATTGGACTATTCTAGTTTTATTCTTTTTTCATCATTATTTTTATTTATTTTGGACAAAGGTATTTCCATTTCATCAACACCAATTTTTCATTAACTTACCGATGATAATTATTTCTTTCTATTTTACTTTCAAAATAGACAATCCCTATTCTATTTTCATTTCAAAACTATTAATCTGTTGCAACAACAAGATCTCACCCCTGTTCTTTTCTGTTTGCATAAGTTTTCTGAAAGCACGCTATAGCCAAAATGACTTTTGACATTTTTTTATTGTTGTGAATGTCAAAGCTAGACCGAAAAAAAAAGTTGGAAGGAAATAGTTATTTGAAGAAATCAAGATGGACAACAGTTATGGCTTGAAACAATTCTTTTAAAGGAAAATTGTTGAATTTTGACGAAATATAGGCAGATACTCAAACCAAAAGGATGAAATGAAGAGAAAACAAATTTGTGAGTTTATTATAAATGGACAGTTGTGTTAAAAAAATATTTATTATGTATTTCAACATACCTAAATTCTTCATTAAGTAGAAGAATCTATATCTCCACATTTAAAGTGTTACATAGGAGTATGTAAAAATTTGTATCAGTTATTAATATTGCTGTTTATATTTTCTTTTTAATTGTTTTTTTTTTATGGTATTTTGTGTTTCGTATTGTTGATTTATCAACAACATTATTACCATCTTGTTCAATATTATTCAAATTTTTATATTTTGGTATTTTTGAATAATCCCTATTCTGAACAATGTTTGTACATTGATTCTGGTTCGTGAAGGGTTCTATGACTTTATTTTATTCTTATTTTTTTCTATGTTTGAAATCTATGCGCAAGTGATTCATTTTCTTTCTTGCTAATATTCTTAAAAATAAAGTTCATTGGGTTTAATTTGGTCGTCGAATGTATAATATAATTGTAAATTGAGATTATTTTGAATAATTTCTTACCCATTTCGAAATTATGCTTGTCTACATTCATTTATTTATTTATTTATTCATCAATGGACTATAATAGTCTGCTGATTACATTTAATATGATAAATAAGCTTACAAGATAATAATAGATATTAAAAAATAGCTTTGATACAAAACAATTAATTGACTAACTAACGGTATGATTATACAGATTTACATATGATAAGTTAAAAAGTCTAATACTTGTCATTTAAATTGATCCCTACTCACTACAATGTCGACTTCATTGCAGACGGAAATAAACAATGTCAAGGCTCGCGAGATGTGCTCATTTAAGCCATAATTGGTTCTATGATTAGGCACAGTAAAAAAGTACACGTCTGTTCCGAAGTAATCTTTCCGGGACATAGAACTTTATTATGATTCATGATCCTCGAGTGTTCGTTTAAAGTGCCACGTTACCTTTCGACCTCACTATTACCTGGTTTGAGGGCATGCATGTTTTGTGGAATGCGATTGTCAATTCCTCGACCGCTGAATGCATGATTCAGATATCATCTTCTGAAACAATTTTATTTGGTTTCGGAAGTTGAATTCTCTACTTGATTGATCTTAGAATTGAATTTGAATCGTACAAAGAATGTATAGTGGCATATTTAGAAAATGTATCTGTAGTTGTAAGATACATTTTATCTCGTTCTGGAAACCAAATATCGATGTGAATTAAGTCGTAAAAATGTTAAGGTGTTTCTGCTATTTGTTATTGATCGATCATGTTTGGCAATGTTTTGCTGAAATATTTTAATTTTGAATTGAATTGTAATTTTCTCTTGTACAACTTAACTTAATAATAAATAAACAAAAGTAAATCTTTTCTTTTCTTTTATTTTCTTTTTTTGGGTCACCACACCCACTTCAATTAATAATGTAAATATATACTTATTGCCTAGTAGTAACAATAACTCTATTTTTTGTTATTAAAATATATCATTGTTACTAATATTTCTTTCTTTCTTTTTTATGTATATAGTAAAAATAAACTATTTGTGATTGGATTTTAAGAAATAAAAATTATTCATTCAATTCTGTTTCCGCTCTACATTGACCATTTATAAATAACAATCAAACAACTTCTTACAAAAAATAGGTCTTTATTTATTGAAAGCCAAATCAGAAATGTTTAATAGAGTTATTAGTGTTGCTATGCAAAAACTATAAATTTGAGGAAAGTAGATTACAGAGAGTTTAATCGTTAGGTATATGTACATAAGTAAGAGATTGCTGATTAAAATTGCATGCTTATTATAGATAATGACGTATTGATGGATTAGAGTTGGATTTGTCATAATACTCCGCAGCTCTTTTTGGTATAAAGGCCTAAATACAAAATGTAATAATCCAGAGTACTCGCAATGTACGTAGATGTTCAAGATGTATGACTTATGAAGAAGAGCTGAGTCGTTAATGTGGGTGCTACAGTGGGGCACTCAAGTCGCGGATCGACTTCGATTTGGTTAAAACCTTTCACCATGTCGAACGTAGAAAAATAGTTGCATTTTCCCCAGTTTTTCAAACAGATCGTCGATGTTGGGCATAGAAAATCAAAACTTCTTCCATTTGATTAACATTTTCTCGTTACATTTCTTGTTCTTCTTTGAAATATATAAGAATTTTTCTATCTATCTATGTTTATAGTCTATGATTGGACTTAAACACAGAAGAATATTATTTCCAGTTAATCCATCAAAACGGTCATAGGATTGGTATTCCAAAAAATTGACAAAATAATTATTTTTATTGAATTCACTAAATAAGAGAATCCTTAGCTCACCATCTAAATTATGATATTGCGGTTGCAAAGTTTCTGCATGGAATTTTCTATTTTGGATTGCATAAATTTTTTATAGTTATATGGGGCAGTTGTTTTGAGGGTATCTTATTATCATTTTCATTCACTTCCATCGGTACATTATTATAGTTTTCAGATATATGTCTATTTGCCTTTCCTGGCCACTTTGCGCGTTATTATTACTAAGCATAGTTTTGTAACTAATGTCATTATGACTTATGTGTTGTGCATTATTATATTGTTCTATTCTGTATTTTTATTGCTTTGCTGTATTATTATTGCTTCTATATAGTAGTTATGGGAAATAAAACTTTTTTTTATTGTTCTGGCTATTGTTTCTATTGCTATAAATTTCAGTATACATATTGTCCTTTTTAGAAACGATTCGGTTTTCCTGTCTAATTTTGATGTCCAAAACTTGTATGATCAATTTCTAAAATTATTTTATAAGCTTCGTTATGTGATTTTGGGTTTCTACTGAGAACAATAGATTTATGTATGTCGTTTTCAATTGGCTATCCGGAAGCAGAAAAAAGCATTCTGAATGCGTTCAATTTGGCAAAAGTGACAGTTCTGATTCTGAAAAGAAGAGAATTTCTCTTCTGGATTTAAAATCAGAAGCAAAAACAGAATCACTCACACATTCAAAGTTTCAAATGTCACACTTGATAAATGTCATATTTTTTAATTTACAAATTGTGCGAACTGTGAAGTGTATGCTTGAAATACTAATACAGTCACACCAAACTTCAAATTTTTCAGAATCGAAAAAAACTGTTCAATTGGGATTCCGAATCTTAAACCAATTCCGGACTGCCAATTGAAAACGACATTAGTCGGCCAGGTAAATTGTTTTTAAAAGATTTTAGGGTCATTCTATTGTTGGAAGCAACAATTAATTCGTCATTTTTATTATTGAGTATATATACTCGTACCTAGTGCATTATTATTTCTACTTAACAAGTAATTCTCAATAAAACTCTCCTATATTTATTTGTTTTTCTTATTTGGTCTAATAGTTTTTCAGTTGAAAGCCTTTCTCCAAAATTACTTTTTTTAAATTTCCTTAATAACATACGTGCCAATTCACTAACTCTACCATATGCTTCCGCGAAGCTAGCCTTTCGGACAATTTTGTTAGTAGATTACAAGGAAGCATTATAACACTCATTATGTGACAATATAATATAGAAGACCATGTAACTATATCATTTTGTTATAACAGAAATTTTTCAAATAATTGCATTATAATTTTATTTCGTGACAACGACTTTTTCTCTTATATTAATATTCTCAGAATTCTTATTTTCTTTTTTATTTTCAAAATATTATTTCCAGTCTCATTTATACTTATTGCTCAAATTCAGTTCAATAAATATCTAAAATATAAATTCTCACTACACTGACCAACAAATATCATTTTACGCTTGGTTATTTTTCACTCAACCATAAATTTGCAAATATTTTTTTGAAACTCCGTCCGGTTTATTTATTTATTTGGGATCGACTATATTTCTATTATATAGTTTACCTTACATCAACCTAAAAATGAACAATGTGTTTTAGGTACGTACCATGCAAAATAACTCAAATTAGAAAAGAAATCTCTCACAGAAAGAAGTCATGGCACGGTGTATCATATGGGTTTAAACAAAAATATCAGAGTTTTGATTTTCATGTGACTATTATTTAAATAATTTGAAGTGTTTAAGTTTCAAGTCCACCTAAAATGGCCTGAACTTTAAATTTTTAAATGTATATTTTATATTCATATTCACATCATATCAACTCTTGCTATAAAAAAAGTTTCGGGATTTTAACTTATTAAATAAAATAATTCTTTTATAACCATTAACTATTTTTTAATTTATTTACTTAGGTTCTCAGACTTATTACGTCCGTTGGTTTCCCCTTACGGGGCAAGGGCCTCTACTACTCCTACGCGCCATCGTGTACGGTTCCCGGAGATGTATTTCAGCTCTGCAACTCTTCGCGTTCTTCGCCAAGTGCTTCCAGGTCGGCCTGGTTGTCTGCTTCTCGAAGTGAAAGGGTTCCAATGCATCAGCTAATTTTTAATTTATTTGCTGAATGTTTACTACACCCTCCGAAATGATATGTTTGCTTCCACCCAACCTTCAGTCCTTTTTTTCTTCACACCTATTGTTTATCACTCTGGACATAATATAAAGAAGAAGAAGAGATTTCAATTAAATTCTCCCTCCAGCCATAATTTACTCGCCGCAGGCAGCATTGACATCCGCTAATGGAAATTTTAAGTTGTATTCTCATATTTAATATAGGAAAAAACAAATTAATTATGTTCATTATTTTTCAACTTCAAGATAACGAACATCAATCTTCCTTAATAAATACCCAAAGCGACAAAAAACATTCCATCCAATCTGTGGAGCTGTCTCAAAGTTGTGCTGAGCAATAATATTTCTTTTTTCGAAAAAAAAATTATAATTGAAAAGTTTGGTATTTTAATTTTTGTTTTCTGAAATAAAAGTTTTGGTCAGAAAATTATTTACATAACATGTATATTATGTATACTTTCTAACATAAAATTTCACATGTATACCCACAAATATATTTTTAGTTACTTATACTCATTAATGCGAATCTCATGAAATTGAAGGCAATATTTCAAATCAGGAATTGAAGCTAATACAAGATAAGGGATATAAATATAATATGTAATTTGATAATCTAAGTTCTCGCCATGGGATGACTTTTCCTCATCATGAAAAAATGGAGTTATGACTTTAGAAAAGCCAATGTAAAAGAGTTTGCTTTTAGTAATTAATTTACTGTTTAAAGTATTTTTTAATGGATTTAGCCCACTTAACGATTTTTTTCTTGTCTAGTAGAATCAAACTACAATACTAGCCTTGTGTCACACTAAAGTGGTGGTCCAGTATAACGAACGACATAATGTCCAGAGTCAATTCGTTATATCGAGAATTATGTTTTAATTGATTAAACAATTTATTTCTTAAAATCCAAATACATAAGTATACAATTAGAAAGAAAAGAAATAAGTGACAAAAATATTTTTTATAAAAAATAGAGTTATTGCCACTCTAAGAATAGTTTAACAATAATATTTGAAATGGGTGGGGTGACCCTTAAAAGAAAAATTTAAAAAAAAATTTAAAATATCACAAATTTATATAATGCATACAAAGATTAAAATAAATTTAATTTACAAATTTCAAGAAAACATCAGGTAGAAATTCGTTATATCGAAACATTTTTTTATACAAATCTTTAGGTATAAAGAAAGTGCAATTGTATTTTTCATTATTTTATTTTATAATTCATACAAAAATTAAAAACATACTTCACTTAATAGAATAAAAAAAACTTCATTTACATTATAACGAAACATTAAAAGAATAGACTAATTAGTTTGATTCAAATTATGTACATTAAAAGTAATTACAAATGTCTGTATCCATATTTAAGAAAAAAAAAATCGTTAATATCGTACGCATTTGAATGCCTTTGCCCGTAAACTTCTTAGAACTAAGATGTATCAGAGTACAAATTCAATGTCATATTAATCTGCCCATTCGATGCAAAACAGTGAAATTGTGTATGTATCTTCCAATATTCTCATGAACATACATGTTAGTAGATATTAAAACATTTTCAGTCATTTTTTTTTCATTTTCTGAAATTCGTTATTTGTTCGTTATATATGTGGAATACCTAATCATTCGTTATATCGGCATTCGTTTTACTGGACCACCACTGACTGATACAAATCACTGTGTGTTATAGGTATAAATACCTACCTAGACCTATTAAATTGAAAATATGTAGGTACATACCTACTTCTTTTTTAAATAAATGCGTTCCATAAACAGCCTATGATCATTTCACTCCACCAAAATTAATTTGAAAACAAGTCATTTTTGTCGTAATTTTTAATTACCAGTTAGATGCTTCGTACTCTTTTAAGGCGCAAAACTTTAATCAATACTGTAGAGAAAAATAAAATTTGCACTTACACTGCAAATTTTATTTTTTAGTGGTATATTATAATATCACAACAATTAGGACATATTTATAAAAATAATTAGTTTTCGAAAGTAACGCATCCCAACTCAATTGCAAAAAGGTGTTTTAATTTACCATAGCAAACAACAAAAAGGATTATCTTTGGATTTCAATATCTTCCTCCGTAGATACACAAACACATGAATAAATATTACTATATAATATGTGTCGATGTTAATAGGTTTGCAAGGATTTTTCCGGGCGAGTGTGGCAAACAACTGCCCATTCAACTGACGATAATCTATGTTTCGTTCGCAAACAATAAAAACTCCATCACCATCTGGAATCGTAAGGAGATTATAACGAAAGCTTTGACTATGGACAAGATTAGGTGTCCAATAAAGAACATTCAATTTGTAAAAGCAAAAATAAACTGAAACGGGAAAAAGAAATGGGTAAACAACATCCTTACCCAACTATATAAAGCTTTGAAAGCAGCAGCATATTTGAAACTAGACTAACACAAATTCTTATTGGCATTTTTATTATTTCAATTCAACTGTTAGATATCTACATGGGAAACATATTGCCCATGAAGGATTCAATATTTGTACACGACTAATGAAACCAATCGAGTTTCGATTCTGGATCATGTTGCAATTGTCACAAATTGTTTTTGCGTTAGTCCCTTAATCGGATTAAGGACTTATTTCGTGTATCTACTCTGGACACAATCTAATTGGCAATTTAGTGAAGAAAAATACGGTGATGCAAGTTTTCTTTCAATTGAATTAAAAAATAATTTAAATGCAATGTTATCAGAAATCATGGAGAATTATTAGTTACATAAGTTTCAATTTTTATTGAGGAAATAAAATGTCCAAATAAAATGATCTAGAATGGTGGTACCGTCAAACTTATTTTTGGCATCACAAACATTTATAAACGACTTTCCATTTTACTATTTGTAATTGAAAACATTATTTTTTAATTATGTAAGTATAGTTTTAAGTTGATAGTTTAAACACCTAATAGCAAAAAACATTCTATTGATAGCTGAGGTATAGAAAGACATTCCTCTCTCAGGTTTCGATAGCTTTGACAAATATTTAGTTTCTATCTATTTAGAAAAGCTGTTGAAGCAAAGCTATACCAACATCAACACCGAAAATCACCAAAGGTTAAGATGCTCGTTTAATTAAATTAATATTCTGAATTATTTACTCTTGTAATTTTCTATACCCAGTTGTGTCCTTTAAAAATTTATTTACGGATAACAAAAAGGGGATTTAAATTAAATATTTATCTCTAAACGAGGACAATGTTCATCCTTTTATGATGTATAAAACATTTTAAGCAAGGCATAAACTCAATTTGGTTCAGCACAATCTATCCTCAGTAGTGCAATGAAATTGCAATTAAAACAAGTTCCGTGTTTAAGAAGAATAAGCTATATGTTAACTGTTTGAATAATGTATTTATACTATGCCAATATATCTATACGGAATATATATGGCCATTTTTTTTTCATTTTATCTCCTTTTAAATCGTTTTCTACCCCTAAATGTATTTTCTCAATTAAGAGTAAGTAGTAGGTCGTTAGAAATTAGTAGTAAATTTTCAATTGTGGGTGATTTCATTTGATTTAAATTCATTCATATATGTACAAGTACATAAATATTTTCGCCCAGGCAGAATAATTGTGCTAATCAGTTAGATGCTGTTGTACTTGTACATCACTTTTAAGACGCATGAACAGTGATCGGCAGTATCGATTTTTTTTTATTTGTCAATAATTCTGGTTACTTCAAAAATAGCATTAGCAATTAGAGCATTATTGCTTCTTATCATTAGAGAAATTAGTAATTAGAAAAAAAATTATAAATATGTACATATTAGTAAAACAGTGATTATAAAAAAAATTACTAGTGACAAGAATAACCAGTAATTACAGAAAAAAAAATTTGCTAATCATTAGAATACAGAAAAACATTTTCTTATTACATATTTGAAAAAAAAAATTATTTGCTGTATCTATATGTGAATCTTTTCACACAGATAATCTTCCATAAGTGCAGAGAAATTTTGTTTTAGAAAGCAAAATCACTGCTAGGAACTGCCAGATGGCACTACCAACACGATAAAGAAACATTGTGTTGGATTTATGAAGCCGAAATAGCTAGAAAGTTGTTAAATTTTTCAGCCCAATGTAAATAATTAGAAGAACTTAATTTTAATTCAATGCTTATAGGTTGCACCTACCCGAAAACCTATTAGAGTGTTTCCAAGCAAGGGGGTACATACTAGGGTGTGTCGAATTCTCGAATGTGGAATTTGTAAAAGTAGTAGTTTTCAAAAGTTTTATTACTTATCAAAATCAAATCAAATATCATTGGCTCGCTCAAAATACAGCAAGAAATTCGAATTTATCGAGATTTTTGGAATACATGTTGTTTTAAATTGCTCCGTATGGATACAAATAAATTAAAATAAAATAAAGCATTTTCAACAAAATAAAAATAACAACAAACAATATTATGTTATAGTTTTTTAAAAGCCATAAATCCCTTATATTATAAAATTTTTAAACCATTTTGTTTCGGGCACTAGATTTAGAAAAATTTATTTTCAAACTCAAATTAAAAAAAAAAAAAAATATATAACAATTTTTTTCAAAATTTTACTTTTTGGAGTGGAATTTTTTTTTTCATTTTCAATGATCAATATTCATACGTCAAAAACTGAAAACTAGATATTTTTAGAACGTTTATTTTTGAACATATAAGCAAATATCTAAAAAAAACACACACACCCTATTACACACCCTACTTTTGCATTAAATTTTTTTTTGCATTTTGAAAAAATTGATAAGATAATCGTTTTATGCAACTCAACTACTGTAATTACTACTAATTTAGCATTTTTAATAAATCTCATTCAATGTTAGTATGATTCTAGCGGTGAATTTTTAATAAATAAATGAATATTTTACGCAAATAAGGAAAAAAAAATTTTACGCAAATAAGGAAAAATTTACAACAAGAATTATGTAAGATTTGTTGGTGTCATGTGATTTGTGAATTGGGCATAAATATCAAACGCGAACAAACATTATCCCTTCACTTATTTATTGTTTGTCAATTAATTCAAAATATTTATTACAAGCCCGCTTTTGCAATCAAAACTAACTGTTTTACTTGTTAAATTTAGCTTATATCTTTAATTCTGATGTAGATAGAACAGAATCGTGGGATTTTGTCAGTCTCGCATTAACAGTACTCGCATTAAAAGTATTTTCAGAAATTAATTTTTAAAAAATTTAATTTTAAAAAATCAATAAATAAAATTATGATAACTAAATACATAATTATGTAAATATGTTAATCCCAAGAAAGTAATTCTATTAAAATTCCATTCCATTAAAAATTATAATTCTTAAGGAGTGAAGAGAAAATCACAAAAAAAACACATATCATAAACAGCATTTTTTGGGCTGGTGAAATTTAAAATGTGACATGAAATTCATTTTAGTACGTGATCATTCAATATTTCACGGCACTAGCTGACGAGCAACAAGATTGTAATGGGAACAAAAATATCTTCCTCCAGAATATCATTATCTACATACGTTTATACATAATGTGGGTAGGGTATTTACCTTCTGTATCTGGATTCTACATAAGCATTTATTTTATAAGATACCTTTGGAATTAACTCCATAATATTTAAAAAAAAAAAACTAAGTCAATTTCCACAAATGATAAACTTTAATAAACAAAAAAATTTGGATATCGGCAACCTTTTTTCTAAGTGATGAAAACCATTTTTGTTTGTTGAAAATAATATTGTTGTGCTTGGAATAAAAATGAACAGGAATGTATGGCGTGGCGCGTCGTTTTTAGAAAATGTTGAAAAAGTCTGTCTATGAAAATTTAAGTTTAAACCATTCCCATATATGTACGAGTGTATGTATAGACGAAATCGACCCATGCCTATAATATTTCTTCTCGTCGTTACGGGACATGAATTATAATGAGTCTACCCTGTAAAGGAATGGGGTAAATATAAATGAAACAAGGTTGAAATCGGAAGTGATTTCTGCACAAAAGGGCATACCCAGGTGTACTGAAAACTTACCCACACGAACTCTAGATGCTATCTTGCATGAGTGACTTCCAATCCAAAAAGTTTCTAAAAGTTTTTTGTTTTCTCTACACACATGTGCATGTGAGGGTGTAGGTACTTGTATATCCTGAGAAACAATTTCCGTGGAATTGTGCTCTAGTGGCACATATGATAGGAAGATGTAATGAAAAAAACGCCATTTCGGTTGTTCAAGTTGAGTGAAAAGTTCTTTTCTCTTGAATGAATGATGGTTGAAGCAAATGATGTATGCATCAAATTATGATTCTTTAAAGCGACTTTTCTAAATGAGACGATTGTACCTACATATGTAAAAAAAAACTTTCTTTTTATTTTCTGTTTGAACTCTGGTGAATCATTTTTATTGGTTGGTATTCGTGTTTTGAATCTTAATATTCCCTATAAGGATTGTACAACAAAGAAGTTTTTTTAGATATAAACCTAATACCTATGTATGTACATATGTATATATGTATGCATTATTTTATATTTCATCGGCTTTATGCCGAGCAAGTGCACTAACTTTTCGAAAAAATCATTTGAACGATGTATATTGTCTATATGATTTGTTTTACTATTAAAAAAAAGTTTCGCAACGTGGCTTCGGATAGCAGAAAACAGTTTCTTGGGGATCAAAAAGTAGTGAAACAATGCGATGAAAAACGAAATTAATTTCTTTAAATACTGTACTTTAATTTAAACTTTATGAAATGTAACACATACTTGTATGTGTAAATTATATGTTCCAGAAAATTGTTTTTAGGAAATCATTACTTTTACTTTTTGTAGGTATATATCCAAATAGCAAAAGAAGGATACGACTTTTTCTTAGTATGGAATACAAGTAATCTGATTCTATCGGGTTGGGTACGATATCTCACTTTTTATAATCCGGTTTTTTAAAATCCCGCTTTTTATAATCCTGTTTTTTATAATCCCGCTTTCTTAAAATCCCGCTTTTTAGTATCCCGTCTCTTATAATCCCGTTTTTTACTATCCCGCTTTTGCAATCAAAACGAGTTGTTTTATTTTAAAAAAACGCGCGATTTTTTAAAAACATCATCATCATCAACTTATTACCTTAAATGCTGCAATATACAACTTTAATATTGAAGACGTTTCAAACTGGTTTTTAAGTTTAATTCTCAATGCTTTATTTTATTTATTCCTTTATTAATTCCTAAGAATTTTCTAACACTTGTCCGTCCTATTTGGAATGCGTTTTATTTGTAGTGAGAACTGTTTTTTCTCTCATAATTCATTTCGGAGTTTTACAATCATTCAGTTTGGTCAACCTGTTGACCGCAAAAAACTTCAAAACGCAGGTGTTGTTGCAGGTGTGTATTGTTGATATTGCATTGATCATAGGGAAATTTACATGGCAGTACCAGCTTAATTGGTCATGCAAAAACCAACTTATGATTTTGTAGGCTTATTTCTCTTAGAAATATTGTTGCTAAATTGTAAGTCTTCTTTTGACTTTACTAAACTATCGATCAATCAAATCAAAGAGACTTTGTTCTGACAAATCAAATTAAAAGATTCTCAGAAAATGCAATACAATAAAATAGTGCTTATACATTTATACAACCCAGTGTATGTACCTGCTATATCAAATATATAACCATCCACATATCCTTAAGTGCTCAAGACTTCTAAATACATGCCTGTAAGAAGGATTAAACTCAAGATTAAATTTCGCAATGAAATAAGAAAATCGTTAGCAAGGCCAACTCAACTCTTGATTTTAGTAAGCATTGAAGTAAGGATTTTTTTTTGTAATCTTGTAATCATGAGCCACTATTATTTAGATTGATATTTATTTAGTTTTCGCTTGTCATAGTTAACTATTAACTACTATCTATCTATCTATATTGTTAATTATTTTCAAATGAGTACATTACAAAAATCGAAAATCAATTATGTATGTATAACTCTTTCAAAGCAGGGGTTTGTCCAAATTTCAAAAAAATGCCGTTACTCGAAAATCGTTATCATTCGGTATCCTGTATATTATCTGGTGTAGTTAAAAAGATGAGTGCATTATAAAGGGCGTAAACGCCAAAAATCAAAAATTGAGTTAGAGGCATTTTTGGAAACGTTTAAGTGCCTTATTTGTGTGTGAAAAAAAATTAGATTTCTAACTGTAAAAGGCTCAAAATCATTTGCCTTTTGCTAAGTAAAAAAGGCCAAAATTGCCTTTTTTGCTGAGTATATTAGAACTTTATTAGTCCATGTGCCTTTTTTCCCATAACACACTAGAAATTAACGACCATCCACAAAAGTATAAACACCACCGTGGCGTTCCACTGAAGTACCATTTACTACACGTAGCTGAAGAAGATCTAACCTCAATCTAATTTTGTTCTTAAAAAGTTAAAAAATGTTTTTCAATTTACATATTTAATTCCGCTTCAAAAAAAATTAAAGCAATTTTTTTAGGTATCTTTACTCAGCATAAAGGGTGTAAGTACCTACATTTTATCCTACAAATAACCAAAATCATTTTTAAAAATAATAAAAATATTTAAAAGTGCAAAAACCAAAAAATGGAGATACGCCCTTTTGGCTTGGACGGCAGTATACATATATGTACATAAATGTACACGTCAACATTCTGAAAAAAAATCGATTTTCATAAAACAATTTTCGAAAAATACGCAATTTTAAAATAAATATATACAATACATTTTAAACTTACCATATTAAGTTAATAATTGACTTATGCGCACAAAATATTTATTTAGGAAAAACCTTGAAACTATTCATAGAGAAACAACGATCATTGGAGATCGTCATGTAAAGTGACCTTGAACAGTTATTGCACACCTACATATAATTATATCTAATAACTTGGAATGAGAACAATTAAAAATAACCACAAAAATTCTCAAAATATTTTTATTTTGGTTTAATGTTTTTATTTACATGCCTCATAAATTTAATCTCAAACATCATCTGCTACTGATGTCCTTAAGTAATGTTTGTGTAAATGCTTAAAATACCGACAATTCAAATAAGGTCCTTTATAGAAGAAATTCTGTTTCATGTCACCACATTATTTTTTAAAAAATAACTCCTCTTTCTAAACCACTTATTGCGGTCAAGTAAAAGCCCTAAAAAGTTATTTGGTAAGTAGGGTTGACAGCAGAGTTAAAAAGTTATTTTACAGCAATTTGCACCTACGACATTGCGTTGTAGTATACCTATGCAGCATACATATCTGTTGAAATTCTTTTGACTGATCTTTATTTGGATTTATTCTCCAAAATGTATAAATACCTTTATTCTATAGGTATACGCAACGCATACCTATGTATATATATATTAAAAGGAGGAAATACATTAAATACAATAAAGTAACTGATTTTTAATTTCAGCTATAAAGAAATTTTACATAGATTTTAGCAAATGTATTTTGAATACTGAAACACAATGGAAAAGACGGAAAGCACTGCAAAGGGAAAAGGAAAACTAAAATTAAATAAATTAGTATTAAGTATCCTTATCTAACTACCAATGTATTGTATTTAGGACTGAAATAAGACATGGGAGAAGTATCTGAAGGATCTCATTACACCAGCCATTGTAGTTTCCTCCACTAATTACTATTTTAATGTTTTGTTATTCCGTTATTCCGTTTGTTATTCATTAAGGTTAATCATTATGTGGTGTTTATATGAAACATGAATTCCAAAAATTAATTTTTCAATAAATGCTTACTAAAACTATATAACTATATATGTAGGGTTCTCTAGAAACAGGCCTTGAGCTTGAATAGAATACTTATGTATACCAAATTACTTTGGTTAATGGTTTGCCGGTTTATAAATTTTTCTATAAAATCTAATAAAAATTGACTACATTTTCTTAATATGTATTACTCTATATGTATAACAGGAACCATAGTCTGATTTCTTTTTTCAAACCTCATTTTTCTAAATATAAGTAAAAGTGTTCAATTAAACAAATTTGTGTTCAACCTACTTAACGATAGTCAAGTTACATACATATATGACACGAAAAGCTATTATTAAAAAATATATTTCCCAAATTTTTGTTTATTTTTCTGTGGAAATTGCTCATAGTTTAAAACAAGTTGCTGTGTTACTGTAATAAACCGAAAAACGAAAATTCTAGAATTTAGCGGTAAGAATAGTTAAAAAAAACGATTGCTGAAAATCTTAATTTTAACGGTAAATTCTAGAATTTTCGTATTTGGAAGTGCTTTTCATTTTCTCGATATCTTGAGTGGTTGTACAGTAATAATTATTAACAATTTTGAAAGCCAGTTCAAGTTAAGTGCCTGTTCTATTAATTGTACTATAAGAGCTTCATTCGACAAATCATTTCCCCTCTAGCGTAGAATTTTTACATATATAAAAGTATTTAAAAACATGCAATTCTTATATAAATAAAAAAAATTTCAACCATCAGTTTTGTTTGAAAAGAGAATTCATCTCAAAACATAGGAATATATTTTCTAAATATGAGATATATCTAAAAGACCCACCTGCTTACAGAAGATACCACTTTAATCAAGTTTTTTCGTACACTTTTTGAACCTTTTAATTTAATGAGCTTACTTATATTATCTTTTTGTGTTAAAAAGCTTTTAAATTGAATTTTGTCTCTATTTTTCTTTCATGAAAACATAATATATGTAGGTACCTACCTACAAAAGAAGATTTTATTTTCAAGACCTAATCTTATCTGCGACTATGCATCTATTTGAATAATTTATCTAAGCCATTTCATCTGCATATACTTTTACATTTTACTGAGTGGTAACCTTAATTCTATGTCTATGTCTTCTCAAAAAGTTATCATCGTCTTTTTTTTGTGTCTTACTCAATGATGAGCATAAATGATGGCAAAATGCGCAAATGGTGTTTGAAAACTTTTTAAACAGGGTGATACTCATAGAGTCGAAGTTACATAAGGTACCTATATAGCGTCGAATTGTTGAATTCAAAACACATTGTAATTTTAGGTTGCACCAATATGTACCGGGATTTTAAATTTTAAAATGACGGATTTTGTATTGAACACATGTCATTTTAAGACTTTAAAAAAATACAGCTTCAACATTTATTTTAAAAAAATGATTTGTACTGGCAACTCGATTCAAGTTAACACGATGCACTTTTGAAAAAAAAAAATACTATTATTTTCAATGCCTGATTTCACATCGTAATGTTATTACTACCTTTTTTTTTTTGAAATATAGAACTGAGTTGATAAAAGACTGCTTTCGAGGATATTAAGATATTGCTGTATGCGTATTTCATATTAATTTTTTTTAAAAGATTTTAAGCCCTGCCAACCAGTTGTATAGGGTTATCTATTTATTACAGAACAACCTGTGAACAGTATTATGACATTTCTTTTATTCAGTAAATTAATATACTAATAAGGATAAGGTTGCACTCAATTCACGCGAGTTTTTCATTGATAAATTACATAGTTTTTCTTTGAACTACTCCACTTATATGTATTGAGTTCAGTATTTCATCTCAATTGCTCCAACCCCTTGATTTTCTGAAATATGTACATACATAGGTAAATAAAAAAAGTTCTTCACAAATGTTTAACTCTCAAATCGGGAGAAAAAACTATTTTTAATGCTTTGCGGGTCTGCACTTCTGCAGCCCTTTTATCTCCGGCTTTCTATGTTATATTCTTTAATGATACCTTGTCTTCTTATCTACTGTTTTGCCGACTCGTAGGTTTTCATATTCACCTAAAATTCCGCTAGGTTGTCTCCGAAAATGCAAACAATTTTTCTCCCATTTTGATTTGGATATAATCTTCAAATTCTTTTAGTGGCCTTATATTTAGTACACCTATGTGTATACATTTTGTTAATTGGTCTTTCATGAGATTTTTAAATAAACGAAAAAAATGTATAATACCTACAAATTTAGAATTTTTGGATTGTTACTTATTTCTTATCAATTAATTCATTTTGAAAGTTAATAAGATGTACACGTATATATTCAAAAACTTAATTTGTAAGTTATTATTAATAAGAAACCTATGGTAGGTAGGTAGGTAGAGATGGCAGCCGTTAGCCCTGGCCTTGCGACTCAATTAGCGCTGGGAAGCGCCGTTTTGGTTTTTAGACCAAATTAGGGAATTCCCAACTTCCTAGCATGCTCCCCTATAGGCCAGTGCCCAGTACAAATTGCTGTGATCCTGGCTATGTCGTGCCTGGGTCTACATAATAGATCCTTAGAACGGGAATGGTTATAGGTAGGCCAAATCTTTCTTGATGTCACACAGTTTGTAAGACTGCTCCAGCTAAGGTTGGATTCATTGAGAAAAAGATTGTGTAAGGGGCACTGAGAGGAAGGGGCGACCAAGTAAAAGTAAAAAAGTAATAGACAAAAAACGATGCTTCGATGTTAAAGGTTTTATTGCAACTGACTAGATCAAAGTTATAATTTACAATTTGTGTATTTTTCATGTATGCATACGGTTATAGTTTCATGTTATACCAAACTGTAACAATCGAACTATCGGTGGATTAAGAACATACAGGGTGAGTCATGAGCAATGCGACAAAATGCTAGGGCGTGTAGGTTGCGTTGAGACAAGAAAAAAATCGTATGGGAGGGGGGGCTCTATTCCCCTCCGTTTAGCCGGGAGGGACAATTTTCGAAAAAACTAACTTAAAATGGGAAAAAAATTATTTAAAATCAACGGCTTCATTCACAATGCTGTGCGATACGTTTTTGAAAAGCCAATAACTTTTTCTTTCATTCTGTGTTTAAATAAATCTATTCTAAGAAATAGTTTTTGAAATATTAATTTTCAAAGTCAAAATTTTGAAAAAAAAAATTTCAAATTCATTTTTTCAAAATTTTACGTAATTAAGTGCTAATTTTAATTTCAAAATTCAATGCTGTTATTAATTTTAAGTCTAAATAAGAAAACCGGATGCAAAAATTTTATGTCGTTCTCAAGAAATTAAAAAAAAAACCAAAACCACCTTTTTCTAAGAAAAACATTTATTTTTATTGTAACGAAGCAATTTATTTATTTATTTAGCATTAATCTTAGTTTTTTACTTTTTTTTAATTGGAGTTTTATGAGAACGTAATAAAATTAAATAGTATTGGAATAACCCTGGATTAATATTATTTTCATTGATAACTTCTGAAAACTGACCTGTCAATATTTTTGCCTTGGCCTGCCCGCAGCCCATGGGTTCTACCTGTTATGGGGACAATAGGGACAATAAAACCGCATTTTTTTTTAATAAAAAAAAAAGAAAATTGCAACGCAAGATAAATAAAAGGCATTGCAGTTTTGCTTGGTAATTATTTCCAATTTGAATATTAACTCATTAACCCGTAACGATGTCAAGCTCATACACCCGAGAAGAATTAACGGACATGCATTTCTGCTACGGTTTAGCTAATGGTCGAAGTCGTGAAGCCGAAAGACTGTACGCTGAAAGATATCCTGATAGGAGGTGTCCCCATCATAGCACGTTTCCAAGAATCCACCGACGTCTAAGAGATCATGGAGTGCCGGAGCATCGAAGAAGCGAAAGGCCAGTTTCTGATAAGTCAAGAATCTTAGATGAAAGAATTCTGGATTTAGTCCGAAATAATCCCTCCGTCAGTACAAGAAGGATATCCACTATGCTTGGAGTGTCCCAATCTAGAGCATGTCGAGTACTTTGGGCGGGAAATTTACACCCGTACCACTTTACGCCTGTTCAGGAACTCACCTCAAACGACAAGTTATTGAGAACCGAATTTTGTAGAACATTACTACTTAGAAATGAAACCGAACAGTTTACTAGGGATGGGGTTACTAACTTCCACAATTTACATTATTGGAGTAGCGCCAATCCACACAAAAAAAAAACAAAACAAATCACAACACCGCTTTAGTTGTAATGTTTGGCTTGGTATTGTTGGACACACTGTGATCGGGCCCCGGTTTTTGAATTCCATTATTAATGGAGAATCATACCTGCAATTCCTACGAGACCTTTTACCCGATTTATTAGACAGCGTTCCATTGGTTATAGCAGATACTTTAATCTACCAACAAGATGGTGCTCCAGCACACTACAGCTTACAGGTGAGAAACTGGCTGGATGATTATTTTAGTGACCGTTGGATTGGAAGAAGGGGCCCCACGGAATGGCCGCCTAGGTCACCAGATTTAACTACCCTAGATTTCTATGCATGGGGATTTATGAAGAATTATGTTTACGAAGTGGAAATAGTATCATTGGAACAACTGAAGGAACGAATTGAAGTCGCTGGAGTCAAATTGCAGGAAAATTTGTCAAGCATAAACTTATGTGAAGCCATTACAAGGAGATATAATCTATGCCTTCTAAACAATGGAGATCATATCGAGAATTTTTATAAGTACTTCCAATAAAAAACATAGTAAAAATAAAAGGAATAAAAAAAACTAAAAAAACTAAGATTAATGCTTCTTAAATTGCTTCGTTACAATAAAAATAAATGTTTTTCTTAGAAAAAGGTGGTTTTGGTTTTTCTTTAATTTCTTGAGAACGACATAAAATTTTTGCATTCGGTTTTCTTATTTTGACTTAAAATTAATAACAGCATTGAATTTTGAAATTAAAATTAGCACTTAATTACGTAAAATTTTGAAAAAAAATGAATTTGAAATTTTTTTTTTCAATTTTTTTTTCAAAATTTTGACTTTGAAAATTAATATTTCAAAAACTATTTCTTAGAATAGATTTATTTAAACACAGAATGAAAGAAAAAGTTATTGGCTTTTCAAAAACGTATCACACAGCATTGTGAATGAAGCCGTTGATTTTAAATAATTTTTTTCCCATTTTAAGTCACTTTTTTCGAAAATTGCCCCTCCCGGCTAAACGGAGGGGAATAGAGCCCCCCCTCCCATACGATTTTTTTCTTGTCTCAACGCAACCTACACGCCCTAGCATTTTGTCGCATTGCTCATGACTCACCCTGTATAATAATTATGTAAGTTAAGCTAAATCACTAAATGAAATATTAAGATACAGGGTGCTAAGTGAATATAGCAATTGAAATTTATGAATCTCTAACAATTGTTGTGTCGAAGTCTTTCGTCACACTATCATTTTTCCAATCCGCTCTTGTAGGAAACATAGTTTCTAAATCTTCAATGAGTCTGAGAGGGGGTATGCAGTAGTCAGTGTTAGCCAGGAAAATGTCCAGAGGAATCAATTTTGTGATATTTCCATGGCCATAGGGCTTGGAAGACAAGCAGTTTGATTCTTTTAGTCTTACAGCACTGCATGCCGCTAGATATTTTATATGAAGGTCGAGTAGGTAGGAGGTGCAGAATAACGTTAAGGGCATCTGTTGGGCAGGATCGAAAGCTCCCGTAGTGCCAACGCTGGCCGTTCTTTGAACCTTCTTCAGTTTATTAATTGTAAAGATGATGAACTCGCTAGAAATGGAATATTCCCACCGATTGAACGATGTGTGTTACTGGTTTACCTATCGTTACATGCAAACTCATCCTCGTGCAAGAGTTATAAGGATAACAAACCTAAGTTGGAATAGCAAAAGAAATCTGGCCACTGTTAAACCTTAGGTGATCTAAGTGCTTCTTATCGTTAAAGAAACAATTACCCATCTTCAGTTACCGTGCTCTGCTCTATTCCAATGACATACACTCCACTTGGGAGGATACTACTTAAACGATCCCGGCGATAACATAGACATCAATAATCTCTCACGTCAGTCTTGCCTTTAAATAGGATAGGAGAAAGAACTATTACGGATAAGTTTGTGTCTCTTGAATATCGTCGCCACCTCTATCTCTTTTTTAGTAATACATTTAATGAAAAACAGGTAAATGTCTCAACCGGACCCTTGTTAAATTTGCAGCGTGAAGCTTTTGAAAATCAAAATTAACAGCTAAATTTATCTACGCTACGCTCTTTAAGAATTCAACCGTTATACTTGCCCTTCCAGAAATGTTCCTCAGTTTATCCTTGAACTGGGAGTTAAATTTTTTTCGCGGCACCACAAAAATGTGGAATGCAATACACAGTTCTATTTTTCATCTCTATTTTAACATCCATAAATATAATAAAACCAATGTGCTTTCGTTTCTACTAATAAATCCTTGCCCATATTTTTTAAATGATTTTAAAGACTATATAAACTATAAAACTTTAAATTTCCTATAAAATATTGAAAAATTAATTGCTTAGTATAAATTTAGTATTTCTACTATGGAATTCTAAAAATATTTTTTGCCAAACTTTAAGACCCATAAGGTCTTTAAGTTTGGCTAGACATGATTTAAAAAAAATAATCCTTAAGTCATATATGTTTTAAAAATAGAACAAAATGATGCTCCATCATTTCCCCAACATGAGTTAAATCAACAAAAAATATGCGAAAAAAATAAAATTTATTTTAACCTCTACAACCCTACAACAAGCTGCAAAACAAAATCCCATTCTTTTTATTAGATATTCCGAGTCTCATATACACGTACCATCCCGTACTTTGGCTTTACAAAAACAAATGTGTCAATGTGTCATCCATTCCCAAAATTTTCTATTGGCTCTTCATTCAAATGCTGTCACTTGTGGATTAGAATTTGCTTTGTTGTGTTTCTGGAAGTTTTGCAGATGAGTGCATCAATCAACCGATTTAAATGATGAAAGATACTTTTTAATGGATTTGTAAAGCTCAAATCAAGAGATATGATCACAGTCCCATAAGTTTAATGTTTACGGAGTTGACTTGCATACCTAATGTTGTTTATTTCAGTTATAAATAATTTTCTGGCAACTGGGTAGACAATATGCTGCATTTGATTGATTTGATTTTTATGGTAGGTGGTACTTTCTGATTGAAGAATGTGAATATGATATTCCCAGCTTGTATAAACTATCAAATAAATTTTGATAAATTTTTTTTCAATATAACTTAAAACTATTTAAGCTACTCGTGATTTTTTGGTAAATCCAATTCTTAAGTTTTTAATAAATAAATAACTACAGCTTTTCAATGCAATTGGTTAAGTAATCCAAAGTAATTGGAATACATAGAACAAATTGGTGTCTTAATTAGAAACTCAGAAGTAACTTTTGGTTCCATAAATAAGGTACCCCCGATTGACCCTCTAAGAACAACGAAGAAACACTGTCACAAAATCCCACAACTATCTTGTCATGAAAGACTTTATCTAGTTACAGGGCAAATATTAAATGTTTCTGTGTTGTATGTTTATAAAAACGGATTCCAAAAGGACTCATTAAAATATATGTATGGGTGTGACGAATTTTCTTCACACTCTCATCCTCAGTAAAACCTAACAGTTCACAAATTTTCATTCCTAAAACGAAAGCGACCGTAGCTGTGTACAGAACCTAATAAAATCTTTATTTTGATTTATATAGTACATTCACTTTCTACCTTCTGAAGAGAATACGTATTGACATTAAAAAAAGAATTTATGATTATGTGTAGCAAGGTTTAGTAGGTCAGTAGGAAAAGGATGAATGTTAATTCAATTTACGGCTACATACTGGATCCCAGTCCAGTTAGAAACTAATGAAATTCTTTGGAAAGTTTCCAACTTAGTTATTTTGTTTGTAGTAGGAACATACATTACCACCTTTCAGGGATTACATTAACCTAATGTACGAGCACTACGAGCAGGGGTTGCAAAAAAGTCTTGGATTGAAGAAAACAAAGTGGTAGTATTAAATTATTCATTGTGGTGACTGTAATAGTTGGGAAAATAACATCAAGGATTCAAACCGACTTTTATATTAACCAGCATTCCCTTCTGTTAACTTATTTTCGGGAAACATACATTTTAGAAGGAATACATATATTATTTTTCGGGGCGTTTTTAAATCGATCCAATCAGAAAACTTTGAAACAAATTGCCCTAAATCTTTATAATATTAAATCCAATTCTCTATAGCCGCATTTTACTATCGACCAAGATCCATATGGATCATCCTGTGATAATAAAACGATTCAGATCCCACAATCTAATTCTTGGATCTTGAAATAGATCGAGATAGAAAGCAGGATCCCAAATTGTTTTTGTATTGCGTATGTAAAAGATAATCTAGATTCAGATCCCGAAAAAAGATATATATATAAATAAAACACAGCTTAAGCCTTATGATCTTTGTGATGAACTATCGGGATGCATTCTTTTTGACGATCGTTATACAAGTAAAAGTTTTGCTCTATGCTGATGACATAGTATTACTGGCTGACAAACCTAACCAATGAGAATGTGTCACAATTTGCAAATCCCTTGAAGCCCATCTTTCGTAAACAGATTTAACAGATGTTACTGTAAGATAGACGAAAATATTTACTGCCAACATCTCCTACAAATATACAATATCTTTGTGCACCTTTTCCCCTTGGAAACAAACTATTAGAATAACAAATTTTCGGCCGAAGTTATAAGATCTAAAAATATATTAGAACACGTCGTCGTGAACTCTTTAACATTGGTTTCATACTCCTGCAGCTGATCTGCCACAAATTTGTAGTCTTTGCATAAGCAATACAATCCATCTTATGTAGCTTTGATAATAATAGCAATTAATTTATCTGAGATACACCTCTCGTACAAAGCAAGCCAGACACTGTCAAACGCCTTTTCGAAGTCGATGAACAACAAGTGAAGTGGTTATCGATATTCAACGCACTGTTCGATGGTAATCCACAAGGTGTTAACGTGGTCCATATACGGTGAACACACATTTATGTACGTAGATAAAAAATAAACAACAATCAAAGCACATTTTTCTTATTTTATAATACATAATATGAAAGGTTTTGCATATTATTTCGTGCTTGCAGTTAGGCTACTTCCGTCAATTTACATTGCAGATTGCAGTACACCTTTTGTGTACTACCACCAAGTCATAATAATATGTTTTTTTTTCGAATTATCTATGTTCATAGCCAAAGTCTAGTTCAATTGAAAATTATCCAAAAATCACTAGCGGAGAAGAAAATAAATGAATTAATGTGGTCATTTTAAATCTAAAGACTTGAGGAGTTATTTTTTGTTTCCGCTTTCTTCTCAACTTATAATGGTTTTTAAACTGGTAACATTATAAAATTGTATTCGCGCCTCTCGAAGCAGTTAAGTGGTATGTGTCTATTGTACTTAGCCTTTTAAGGTTGTTTTTTTCTACTGTGGTATCATTTTAAATGTGGTTAACATAAGTTGTATTTTATCATCAACGGATCTATATGAATCTGGATGTAAATTTTGGATCTTAGAAATACATATATAGTTCCAGAAAGCAGAATCTCATGTTGTTTTTGTGATACGTCTTTAAATAAAATCCAGATCCATAGATTAAAATACAGCTATAGTAAACTAAATAGCACGAGTACGATAACTCGGACACCGAAAATTAATAACGGTTTTTTCTTCAAAACAAGTTTTTTAACTATGGGAGGGGTCTATCTTGCCCTATTTTTTGCAATTTCATGAAAAAAGTACTAAAAGTGGAAAAAATCATTTAAAAATAACGGAAATACTTACAATTAAGTTTAATACTTTTTTAAAGCCAATACTTTTTACTATAAGCCACTTTTTAAATCAGGTAAAATGTATGCACAGTTTTGAAAAATTGAGTTTCAAACACAAATTTGGGAAAAAAAACATTAAAAAAAAGTGTTTTAATTAAAACAAAGGTATTCAAAGCAAGGCGTGAAAGTTTTCGGAAAGGTTGTAAAGTCACAAGCCTCGTAGATCTGTTAATTATAGCTGAATTCATCTGGCTTATACTAATTTAACATATTTACCTAGGAAAAAAAATCTAACTGGAGATACTAATCAAACCTAAAATTAAATTGATAGATAAAGCAAAAAAAAAACAATTCCTGCATACCTCGACCTATGTACATATGTAGATCCTAAACTACTAAAGCAATTTCGTTCAAACTTGAAACTGATGGACGAGCCATGATACGCTCTATATCCCCAAGTAGAAGAGACGATTTAAAAAAAAAATACAAAACATAAACAAATTATAAGAGAAGAAACAATAGAAAATCAATCAATTTTCTTTATAGTAAGGGAGGCGACCGTAAGATTACCTATCTAATCGGGCGACACAAAATAAGTATATAGGATCGATAGATTTTTGGCCACTAATCAAGAATCTGCTGGTCGGACAAAGAGTTTCAGGGAACTTTAGACGGAAGAGGGCTACTTCCCGTACGGTTTTTTGAGACTTACCTATCCAATCGAAGATCCGAAAATTTTTACTGTTAGTAGCTAGAACTTTCAGTGTAGATTCTAAAACGCTTGGTCGGACAACTAATATCAGGGATCAAATGTCTGTCCGACCACTTCAAAAAACGGGTTTTGGGTCCAACCTATAACCAATCACGGTCACGGACGATATGCGTATGAAATGAAAGGTACATTTGTCTTCTTTACAAATCCACTGGTCGGACAAAGATTTTCAGGGATCCAACCTTTGTCCGACCAAATCGAAAAAATCTTTTTTTATCGGATTATTTTTACCATGGTGCCAAATCTATATTTTTATCAAGAAAATAGTTTAAGAAATAACAATTTTTAACTCTACACTATTAGTTTTATTTTTTTACTGCCAACTTTTCCGAAAACAAATACCTACTCTCTGAACATGGTAAACGAAAATGAAAAAAAAAATTTTATCCTTCAAAGTGCTCGGACGAGGTTTTATTTTCTGAGTATCATTAATTGATCAGTATTTTTAAAAAGAGGGAAAATATACCATTCGATTGATATCCATTTCAACCATTTTTATTATGAATGCATGCATATGATTTTCACAATATAGGAAACAGAAGCCAAATAACAATGTTTTTTTCCTTCAAAGTGGTCGGACGAGGTTTTATTTTCTGAATATCTGTAATTGACCAGTATTTTTTAAAAGAGGGAAAATATACCATTCGATTGATACCTACCCATTTCAACCATTTTTATTATGAATGCATGCATAGGATTTTCACAATATAGGAAACAGAAGCCAAATAACAATGTTTTTTTCCTTCAAAACGGTCGGACGAGGTTTTATTTTCTGAATATCAATAATTGATCAGTATTTTTTAAAAGAGGGAAAATATACCATTCGATTGATATCCATTTCAACCATTTTTATTATGAATGCATGCATATGATTTTCACAATATAGGAAACAGAAGCCAAATAACAATGTTTTTTCCTTCAAAGTGGTCGGACGAGGTTTGATTTTCTGAAAATTTTTGATTGACCACCATTTTTTTAAAGAGGGAAAAAATACCTTTCGTTTGGTACCCCAACCATATTTCTTAAACCATTTTCTTGATTAAAACATAGATTTGGCACCATGGTAAAAATAATCCGATAAAAAACTATTTTTTCGATTTGGTCGGACAAAGGTTGGATCCCTGAAAATCTTTGTCCGACCAGTGGATTTGTTAAGAAGACAAATGTGCCTTTCATTTCGTACGCATATCGTCCGTGACCGTGATTGGTTATAGGTTGGAGCCAAAACCCGTTTTTTGAAGTGGTCGGACAGACATTTGATCCCTGATATTAGTTGTCCGACCAAGCGTTTTAGAATCTACACTGAAAGTTCTAGCTACTAACAGTAAAAATTTTCGGATCTTCGATTGGATAGGTAAGTCTCAAAAAACCGTACGGGAAGTAGCCCTCTCCCGTCTAAAGTTCCCTGAAAAGCTTTGTCCGACCAGCAGATTCTTGATCAGTGGCCAAAAATCTATCGATCCTATACCTATACTTATTTTGTGTCGCCCAATTAGATAGGTAATCTTACGGTCGCCTCCCGGACTATTAAGGCAAAAATATATTCTTCCATATTGCTTGCCTAAAAACTAATTGTTGTTTTAACAAATAGTTTATAAGAAATTAGTTTTCAAATTCTAAATTTTGAAAAATAAATAGTAATTTTTTTTAATTCAATCCTTTCTTTTATTTAAGTTATTTTCTGTTCGAGACCTTCAAATTATGTTAAAAAAGCTACTTTTTTAATTTATAATTTAATCAAAACTTTTATCACAAAATGACATCGTATAGAATACTTATGCAAAACATCTTTAATACATTCAAAATGCATTTATACAATGTCAATTTTGAGCCACTTCCCTTTGCCCAATTTTGTCCGATTTTGGGTATGTTGTTTAGCACTGATTACAGATTAAAAATCAGTTGCAATTTTGCACATTTATTTCCACATAACGTTAAGGCAAAATAAAATTTTCTCAAAAACAAGTGAAAAGATTTTGATGAAATTTTTTAAACGTAAGTAATTAAAATTATTGTTTGGTTCTTCAAAATGATAAATTTCTTTTATTTTTTTAACTTATTACAGCAATTCAAACAATGTATTTTATTGTTGTATGAATTGTATTCTTTTAATATTTTTCTCTAATGTTGTTTTCGTATTTTATTGTTGTTTATTTTAAAGTACGCAAGTTCGTGCGATTTAGTCGTGCATTTTATTTATTTGGGGAAAACTAGTTCTTAACAATCTTGATTTCGGTCCCTATCAAGTTAAAAAAACTGAAATATTTTTTTTTGGATTTTTTCGTATTTTTTTAATCTAGGATTGCTGCGACCTGCGACTAAACCTCTTTTTCGAACATTTTATATTTAGACGTTTTTTTTTTAAATTGTATGCCTCGCCTCGTTGGTTCTTGACCACGAAGACAGCAGAGTGGATTGAGAATTAAGGTTTTGATTATCTCATTAAATCAAAAATCTCATAAGCTTATGAGATCTCGGTGAATACTGGCCTTAATAACGCCCCCTTAATTCATACAAAAGTTAAAGAAAAAAACTTAAAATCTTAAAATAATTTTTTTGGTTATTAACCGTTAACTGTATAGGAACAACAATAAGCCAATTATTATATAACAATTATAGTCCAAGAGGAAGCGAAAACGAGAAATCCTCTTAACTTTTCGAATTTAAATTATCAACAAAAATCATCTTTTTTTGTTTAAATAAAAAAAATGTCAAGAATCAATTATAAATAGAAAGAGACTAAATAATTCTTATACTACAAATACTTTTAAATTCCCTTTTTTGATGATGACGTTAAATTAAATGGGAAATAAATAAATTGAGGCTTAAGGTCTTAAAATACTCACGTTGTAAATCCTCATTCCCCAATGGACCCAACTACCCTGTATTGTTTAAAACTCAGATAAATACGAAACATATTTCTTTAATTTGATTTAAGAAACATTGCTTTCTTTTGATTTTTATAAATTTAAAATACATATATTAAATGAAATTCAATTTTTGAGTGATAACTGCTTAAGAATATAATATCAAGTTAAATAAATAAATTCGTCTCTTGTTTGTTTAACTTAAAATGAAAATAAATGAAAAATTCAGTATTTATTTTTACAATCAAAGGTACAAGCGAATGATTGTGCTTTAGGGTTTAGATACAGCACCAACCGACTCGTTCTTCATCACCAAATGCAATATGTTCTATACTCCAGGATGGCGTTTCAAGCCGCCCAACGTCATCAACCTTTACATCGTTACCAACCGGGATACCGATATGCACAGAAGGTAAGTGAAATGAAAGTTGTGTAGAACTATTACTATGACATAAGGCGGCATTGTTGTTAGAATATGCTGCAATTGAATCGCAAGAATCAAATGCACGCAAACTTCTACTTTTACCTTCATCTGCCAAACGAACCAAACCTAAGGCTGTAGCGACGAACACTTGTTCGAGTCCTTGATCTTTTTCGGCCGATGTTTCAAAGTAATTCGCTCCAATTGACGAAGCAAAATGGTGTGCTTCATCTCGTGAAACTGTCCTTGCCGATGCGAGGTCCAGTTTATTACCAACTAGTGTTAGTATCATTGGATCCTGAACATTTCGATGCAGTTCTTGAATCCAAGATTTTATTTCTGTGAAAGTTGTATGTTGGGACAAATCAAACACCAGAATGGCCGCATTCGAATTCCGATAATACATTGGAGCGACGGCTCGGAAACGCTCCTGCCCTGCTGTATCCCATATCTGCAAACAAAATTTAAATAAAACAATATATGTACATAGGTATTAGTTTAAAACAATTTCTGTTAGAATTTTCTCTTGAACACGAGCATATTTAATGTTTGATGCTATTCAGGTTCTTACTTGTAACTTAATCTTTTCATCATTCAGATACACTTTGCATGTAAAAAATGAGGCTGCTATTGTGGGTCCAATGTCTTTATGAAGTGAGTTTTTAATATATTTTGTGACTAGGCTAGTTTTACCCACACCTGAAATAAAATAACATCACTTATAATTTTTAAAGGGGACAAATAATTCATAAAATATATTATTATATGAGCATTTTTCTGACCCCCCCCCCCCCTCGGCGGGATGTATTAATTCATAAAAGATGTATTTACAAAAACATTTGTTTTTTAAACTTAAATCTTATGACATAAAATAATATACATAATTTACAATTTTTGTAATCTGATGTTACAAATAATTTATAAACAATTTAAACTTCAAAGTCTTCTAATATTTTCTGTCTTCTATAATTAAGTGCAAATTTTAAATACAGAGATAGTTTTTGCCAATCTTTTCCGCCGTACTTGTCGCCGAATTTATACTATATTTAATGTACAAACAGAAACAAAGTTCTTTTCACTATACATTTTGGCATTTATTGATTAAAGACATACAGTATCAATGAGCAAAATAGTTTAATTAAAAAAGGTAAAATCAAACTTTTGTTTGTACATTTTGAGTCAAAAATGTTTGAGAATATCTGGGTATGCAATAAGAACTATGTACCTATGTACATACATATATTTTCAACCATATAACGAGCTATTTTTATCAAAAATAATTGTTTTTGTTACTAACATCATGGAATAACAGATATGACATTTAATTGATAATTAAAAACATATTCTCTAGGAAACTGGAAATAAAATTATTAGCTTTAGATCAATAATGATTTAGTTCAAGTTTTACTAATAGTAATGTTATAAAAAAATTAGATTCATTTTATGCATATCAACAGTTTTTAGGTAGGATATATTTTTTTTATTAATTATTCAAGTTATTATGTCTAATACTGTTTTTGGACGGGAAATGCCGATCAGTTTATTGGCCGAGTGGCCGACATAAGAGGAAATTTTCAGCTAAATGGGGCTACGAACGGATTGAGTTGAAAATACCCACATAAAAACAAAGGTCTCCTTACCTCTTTGTCGATTGTGGAAGTTTGAAATTAAGCTCTTAGGGGATTTTTGTTTAAAAAAAATACTTGTAATAAGTCTTATAAAAGTTAGGAATTTTTATTAAATAATCTGTGGTCTGATTATTTTTTTTTTAAGGTTTAGAATTTTTTCAGAACGCTATGACTCAGATTCTGGGGTAGGTAGGTACCATAGTACACTGTGGGTATGTACTGTTTATTCATTAACAATCTGAAGAAGATAAGCTTATCCGGGCTGTCAATTTAAGTAATCTTAGCTTTTAAGAGCATGAAACAAACTACTGAAATGAAGAAAACAATATAAATATACCTAATGTAATTAATGCAATCTACTTACCCCTTGATCCTAAGATTACAACTTTTCCTTCAATTGTTCGCATTTTTTTATGGTAGCATTTGAATTTTTAGTTAAAGATTTTCTTTGGTTTTTGAAAGGTAATAATTTTGATATACTCTGTCTTGTAAACTGATTGAATAAAAATGCAAAGCAAAACAAACATTTTATGCGTATCACATAACAACGGATTACACTTCTTCTACTAGTCATAGCACTCATAGTCAGCTAACTCTATAACAACAACAAGCAGTTGATGCGCAGCCACAGCTGACCGCTGTCAAGTGTCAATATACGTACGAGCTTTGTTTGATTGGACGCGTTCGTCAACAAGCGTCGAACAAAACAAAAATGAAAAATCTTAAGGCATTTTAATAAAAGAAGGTGATGAAGGAAAATGGAAAGAACATTTTTTATTGTATTCACAAATTAAAAATACTGCGTTTTTTCTGTAATGAATTTTAGGATGGTATTCATCAAGAAAAAAATGAAAAAAATTGATTTTTTTGTTGAACAGAAACCACATAAGGAAATCACAAATGTCTAAGTCTTTACTTTGAGAAAGAAAATTTTTTTTCTCATCTATTTGACACCGAATCTCAGAATTCTTATAAAATATAAATTGGCCAATCATCAAAACTGGCAAAAATTCATTTAATATAATGACAATTTTTATGACAGCTGAGTTTGAAAGAAATGAATGAGCCTGTAGTTCTACTTTCACAAGAAAATCGTCACACATCTGAAAACTGAAAACGCCTTTTAGCATTAAACATTGACAGATTCATGAAGTTCTCTAACATGTCATGTTTCTTTTAAATTAAGTCGAACAAGGAACAACTACTGCCCTGCCCTGACGTGTATAGTAGCTTTTGTTTTGTAAATTTTAAAACAGTTTACATATATTAAAAGCATTGAAGAGAAATGCTATCGTTTTTCAGTAAAAAGAAACCCAGCCCAGATACCCCACCTGGGGATATTACAATTAAAGGACCATCTGATGGAAATAGTGAAGAATTTGTGATTGTAGATAACCAACATCAAGGAGGACCTTCGCCTTTTAACAATCCTGCAACAATGATGCCACTATATCCTTATCCACCGACCAGTTTTGGTGCACCTTCTTCTAACTATAATCCGTCAAATACAGTGCAAACACCAGTCCCATATATTATGGGCATACCTTTTAGTCTTTCACCTCAATTGTGCACAAAGACCAGCTTCGAAGTAGCACAGATGGAAGTCGATGGGATTCTTGCCCTTATGACTAAGCAAATGCAACTCGAAAGTGAATATGATTTTAACTTAGAACGCGGAATTCTCAGCGAGTGTTATTAGAATGTAAAGCCATAATGTATAAAATAAATAAATTTCGTTAAACCAAATTTGTAAGTGCTATACAAATGGAAAAATTTTAAAATAATAAATAAATAATACCTACATGAAAATGTATGTTTTATGTCAAAATAAATAAAAAAAAATGTTAAAATTGTACTCTCGTTTTTATGAATAAATTGTTATAGCACTTGGAATTTTTTTTTTGTGATGAATGCAGTTAACATTGGGTTTTATACCTAATTGAACTTATATTTTATAATTAAGTTCAAAAAAAAATATTTTTGTTTCTTGGGTCATACTGACATATTTAAAATCGAATAACGGGTAGAAATTTACTTGTTTTTAATAGGATAACTACAATATGGTAAAGAAAAATAAAATAATTTATTGCGTTTTCCCAAAGCCAAATGTTTGGGTTTGCTAATATACATATGTATATCCAGAATAATGAAACGATGAACGTATAATAGATTGTTTCGTTATTAAAAAGTTGATCAAAAGTATGCAGTTGATCAACTACCAAATAATTCCAAGCACTAGAAAAAAAATTAGTATTGTATTCATATGTGCTGCGTATTATCTGTGGTTTTTGAAAAATAGTTCCATAGAGTTGTTGTAGAAAGTATTCGACAGCTCTTCGATTTTCTCTTCCTTTACAGCAGCAATAATTTCCATAACTTGTCTGTAAATGAAAAAAATTGTTATTTTATCAATGGAAGTGTTTGTATAATTTTAAGCAAATCGGGAAAATAACTTGAAAGTGTTTCTAACCGAATAAAAAGTTTAAATTAATGGGATTAATATAAAATTTGTCGTTTCCTTTCATAACCTCAGATGAAAAAGAACCAAGAATTAAGAATTTTACTTGGTAATATGTATTTTTAGTATTTAGTGAATTCAAAACTTACATTATCTGACATGGTTCATTACGAGAATCAACCAGTGATGACGGAGTCCATTTCTCTTTTTTTTTAACAACAGGAAAATGCGTTTTCAGCAATTTAGAACCAGCATGACTTTGTCGAATCCCGCACCAAGGACTATCAGTTTCAATCATTATTTTATCGTTCGGTATTTTCTTAATTGTTTCCAAATTTTGCTGCGTTTTTAGGGAACATCCGTTAAGGCCTATATAAAGTCCAAAATCTATGATGCGCTCTGCTTCTTCAAGCGTTCCATCAAAACTATGTACTACTCCTCCATTTGGTAAAACTTTGTGCTTATTTTTTTCAATAATCTGCATAAAATCATCAAATGAATTTCGACAATGTAGAAAAAGGGGAAGCTTTAAGTCTTCAGCTAGGCTAAGTTGCTTTTCGAAAAACTGCTTTTGAATGTCCTTTTCACAGAAGTGTAAGCGATCATAGTCTAAGCCACATTCTCCAACAGCAACAACTTTTGAGGGATTTTCTTTGATTTTTGTAAACAAATTATTATAGTATTCTTCAGGATTTGTGAGAAATTCGTTGCAGCGTGTTGGGTGACAGCCAATAGTGGTATAAAGTCGATCTACATTATGTTATGCAAAAATGACGATTAATTATAGCTTTCAAAAAAATAAACTTGCCATCCTTTTGGGCCAAGTCGAGGGCGGCATCAACTTCAGTAAGAGTTCCCACCGTTATAATAATTTTTTTTAATCCTTGTTCCCATGAACGCTCCAGTACAATTTCCAAGTCCGCTTCGTGTTTTTTTGAACTGCCATAAATCCCTTGAAACATCGAGTCCGTTAGGTTTGCGCCAATATCTGCGAAAATAATTACCATATACCAATTTTTGTTAAATTAAATAACAGTAGTTAATAGCTTGCCGATAAATTTCTTTTGCATTTTATATATATGAACAGTCGTTTTCATAAAGAATAATTAAATAAATAAAAAAAGTGAAGTGGTGTCCGTGTCCTAAAATCACTTTTGCTTTAATAGTTGTAATCTCAAAACTCAAACTTGAACTTCAAAAAAAAGTAGTAATGGTATTAGGGTTTTTACCCAGGCGTCAGATTAAAAAAAAGTGTTGACAGGAAATTGTTGGAAAAGGAGAAGGTTTGTATAATATGCTCATTGATGCCACTCGCCACCAGGTGGCGTAGCAAGCCGCACCGGTTACAGCTAGTATGCAATAAAAGCCGTCGAATCAATTTTTTCTATGGAAATAAACAGTATGATTGTTAAATAGCTTCATAAAATTGAAATTTCTATATGAGACAGAAAGAGAAAACAACAACGAGCTGTCAAATGAAATGACCTCATTTGTAATGTAAAAACTGTTTTTCGTAACTTGCGAAATTAAAAAGCTTAACTACATTTCGTCAAAAGTAGTAAAAAGTGCAATGAGTGAAAAAAAAATCATGCCCTAAAGATCTCTGGGCGCCGAAAATCTATTTGATGTGTTCAATCAATATGAAAAGATGAAGACAGGCACTAAGTGAAAAACTAAATATGGGATAGCGATGTCTGTGTGTTATTTTTTTTTTTGGCCATTTGTGTTTATCTATCGCTTATTTAATTTTACACTTTTTGCTACTTTTGGCAAAAATTAGGTGAATGTAGGAGCTTTGGTTCAATAATACGCTCTGTCTAGAGACGAAATTAGGCTATTTCCTAAACTGCGAAAAAATAGTTTTCATTACTAGTGCGCTAATTTGGTTTGACAGCTTATTGTCGTTTCTTTCTGTCTCATAAAAAATTCCAAATTTATGAGGCTGGTTCACAATCGCATCCAAATTTGCATTTGTCTAAATGCATTCACATAATTTAGGAGGCAATTTCGTGCAAATTTGTTTGAAATAACCTCACTTGGAAGTAGGAATTTGTATGCTTATATAGAAAGCAGGATATTGTTTTTGTAGATAGTCAAATACAGCATTAGCTGTCAAAGAAAAAGAACGCACCCTGGACAACTACATTATGTGTTTTAACAACCCTGAACTAAAAGTTCCTTTCCTAGTAAAAAAAATGACAAAAACGTCATATTCACAAAAGAAGTTCACATCTTCATCCTATATATTAAAAAATAAGGAAAAATAATTAAAATTGTGAAAAAACTTAATCTATTAATTCAATAAAATGTCCGTACGACACGACTGGTACCAATCGGACTCAAAAGTGGTCATTACCGTTCTCTTGAAAAATGCAGTGGAAAAAAATTATTCTGTGCACATCGAACAAAAAAAAGTTTCAATGAAGGCCGACAACTATTCACTTGACCTTAATTTATATCGTCCTATCGTTCCAGAAAGGTCATCGCACAAAAGTACATCATCTAAGGTAGAAATATCTTTAGCAAAAGAGTGTGATGAACGTTGGGAGAGCCTAGAGATTAAGAATGTCCCCATTGTAACTGCTCCTCCACCAATTCATAAACAAAATTGGGATAAAATAGCTAAAGAAGTAGAAAAAAGCGAGGAATCCGAGGCACAGAGCGAAGAAGCCCTTAACCAACTATTTAAAAAAATCTACAGCAATGCATCACCTGAAGTTCAAAAAGCCATGAACAAATCGTTTTCCGAATCTGGTGGAACTGTTCTGAGCACAAACTGGGATGAGGTTAGCAAAGCTAAAGTTGATGTCAAACCACCTGATGGCACTGAATTTAGGAAATGGGATTAAATGAGTTGATTTTTTAAATAATTTTATTTCTAAAATTTAAAAACCATTATTGTATCTACAAATAAAATTTTGAATCTTGATTACGTGATGGCTGTTAACTATACGTATATTTATAGAATTGGCCTTAACCATCAACCATCTTTTGCAAAGCTGGAAGTAGTCCTCATATTTTTGTTTATTACAAAGTACACTTAACACGGTATTATACTAATATGCTTAAACCGCCATCATTTTCGGAAAATAAAACTGAATAAACGTATGCATGGGTTTGATCTGATACTGTCTTTCATTTCGTTTAAATAAAGTCCAATTTTATTAAAGAAATTATTAACTGCAAAAATAAAATAGCTGGAAACCGGAATTTGTTTTAACGTTAAATATGCACCTAATTATATGAGGCACTGTATACGAGAAGAAGCAGAATTTTGAAATGGCTGTATCTTCAAAGACAGAAAGGTTTTATTTTCGTACATAATTGCGTGAGTTGTAAGAAATATTTTTTTAATTTACCATTTAAAATGTAGGGTCCTTTAATCGCCGGTTGCAGTTAAAATCAACAGGCTTAAAATCACATTTGTTCCATACAAAATACCGGCCCGAGTACGATAACTTTGCGCCAAATATTGATAACGTTTTTTTTTGTAGAAGCGTCGAAAACAAGGTTTACAATGGGAGGGGAATTTATTTTTCCCCGTTTCGGAGGTAGAGGCAGAAAAAAAAGATAAGTAATTTCATATTTTCTCAAAAACTAGAAGACAAAACCATTCGGATTCGATTCAGAATAGACATTAGGTCATTAGCATTGATCACAAAAAGCTCATTTAGCACTTCAATTCACAATTTAAAAAAAAAAATTTGTTTAAACTTTTTTTTAAAATTTTTTTTATCAAAATTTTGAGTTTGCATGCGAAAAAAAGTAATTTTTTAACATTAAAAACCTGGCTTCTAGCTTTCAAAATCGGTATCAAACTCTATTGTTTTAAGTAATTTTTTGCTAAATTGCCCTACCTCCTAAACGGGTGAGATAGCAATAATAAAAAAATGTTTTTTTCGACGCCTCTCAAAATCTGTTTTTTTTTTTTAAATTCATTTTTATTTTCTTCAAACTTATAACTATCTTTAAGCTAGACAAAAATTCAAGAAAAACTAGCCTAATTATCACTAACTTACTGGCCCTAAGCGGGCGCTCTAAGTTATACTTCATAACATAATATCTTAAAACTAATGCCTTTTGGCCTAAGGACTAATTTAAAACTAGAATTCAAATATATTTCTTACCAAGAACTAATTTGAATCAAAATCCGTACTCTCCCCAAAATACCTCATTTTAAAATTTAAAGCCTTAAATATTGGTAGAACCGAACATACATAACTTTAGCGGCATTCGTATCCATTGGAACTTATTACAGTTTCTTCAGAGCACCATGAGTATGTTAAACTCGTAAATTCCGACTTGTCAAATTCAAACTACTTTTATTATAATCTTTTAAAATGAACTTCAATGCCTTTGAATACCACTTCCTTCTCTCACTTAAGGCTGGTATTCACCAAGCGCTATCATCTTTATGAGGCTAAAGTGATTTTTTCTCTGGATATCTTGCAAAGCATTCCATATGGAAAAGTGCAGATTCTTTTGCGTCAACTCAATATCGTTTGGAATGTTATTATTTCCAGGGCAAAATTCTGAAAACTGTGAATTAGTAGGTATCTATGGAAATAAAAAAAAAGGAATTGCTTAAGCGATTTTATTGAGTAAGACTTTAGACTCTGGAATATACTCTTAAATTCTTCAGGATGATGATATATCTTTATGCACAAATTTTGAAGATGGAATTAAATTCCTCTTCTAGAAGAGAACGATTAAATTAAATTAAAGTGAAATGGGAAGAATAAGATACAGAATCATGAAAGGATTCGAACATATCGCTTGAGTATATCACAGAATTCGTTATAAATAAGTCAAACATGACAAACGACCGTTTTTCACTTTTAAACACTTCATGAAGCCTGCGTGGGCGAATGAAATATTAGAGTGGACCTCAAAGATCTAACAATACATTCTTTGAAAACATAAGATTCCATATGAATAGGGTACATAAGTTTATTAAGTCATAATTCATAAAATCAAAAATTCAAATTTTTAATGATAATTTTCAAAAAAAATTGTAACCTGGGCCAGTGCTAAAACAGTTTTGAATGATTATTTTTTAAGTTTGCACTATATTTTCGAACTATGCATATAAATTACATTTAAGCGATCGCAGCTGCAAAAATAGAGAAATTGAAACTAAACTAGGTAAGTATACATTTTACAATGAAATTAAATTATTTTTCTAATTATCTAATTACCGAGCGAGATGATTGCAATGTCACTGTGAACTGTTAAAAATTTATAGTCGTCGAAAGCTAATTTCAAAAACAAACAAAAAGTAGCTTTCCTAGAGAATCATCTTTTTCTTTTTTGCGTTTTCAACAAAAATGTTTTAAGTTTTAACTTTTAAGGCCCAATTATAATGTGGATTACTTGTATCTATGCAGGCGTGAGCGAACGAGCTAGTACACACAATCTTTATTCATAAACCATAATGCAATTCAGGTGAGAGTCGTTAAGTTTCGTTTAAATCTTTTAAGATTTCAGCTACTCGATGCGGCACATAATTTAAATTTGACTGGCAAAAATTTCGGCTACACCCCGAGTAGAAAACTAATTTAGAAACATTAAAAAAGTCGTTGGGTTTTTGACATAACCCTATGTTTGCTTACATATATAGCTGGGCCTTTATTTCGCTTTACCTCCGAAAGCAAAATTTAACGAAAATCACCGAAAGAGTATTCATGCCACGTGATAAGTTCTCATGAAAGCCCTTTGAGTATATATAATATGGAGTGCTTGTTTCTATATCAAATACATTGTAACGCCAGAAGCACAGATAGGGGGCGCTAGTATCTACTTTCTTTCAATTTCGGGAAGCACTAGCGCCCCCTATAAAAGCTTTACGTTTGAAATTGAACAAGCACTCCATGTTATATATATGCTCTAAGTGAAAGCCTCTTTAATAATTTTTTGGTTTAATGCTGCTTTGTATATGAAAAGCATAGTACTATCATGGCGAGTATTTTTTAATGTTGCCCCGACCCTTGTTGTGGCGCTGCAAAATCTTAGGTGTAGAATTTGATTTTGGGAGTCTTTAAGCATCGGAAATTGGTGTTAGGGGCAAGAGGAGACTATTTTTGGATTATTACATCCAAAAAATATCAATTAAAACCTCCATAAGCTCTCCACAAAAAAAAAGAGTAAGGGTTGCCGGCACACTTTAGATGTCGCCCCATTCGACTTCCACCATGATAGTACTATAGTTTTCATATTATCTACAAAGATGACACTTAGTATTTTTTTGTATTCTGTAGTACTTTAACCTAGATCAAAAACAACCCTTTTCATAACCAATGTGTTGAATATAAGAAAATCAAAAATACGGTTAAAAACGGTGTTTTGAAAAATATTTCTTTACTACAGATTAAAATACATCAAAATTGTTAAAACCGCTTCATCCGTAAATAAGATTTGTCTGTCTCAAAGGTTGTGGTAGAAAACATTTTTTTTGGCTAAAAAATATTTCAATTTTCCCTCTAGTAAATCATAAAACTCCGAAGTTTTAATAAACTCCAAAGGGTTAGGCTATAAACTAAAGTACAGACGGAATGACAAAAATACCCTGTTTTTTCGAATTTTCTATCATCGAAGTCAAAAACTTATTCCATAGTTTCACGACAATGTGGTTTATGGCTATCTTTTTTTTCAAAAAAAAAAGTTATAAGAAATTTATTAAAAAATTCAAAATATATAATTTTTCGATTTTTTAATGTTTTTTTCCTACTAAACATCTACATATGCATGAATTATGATCGATGTCTTATATACCAAGGAGTAGTTTGGTTTCCATGTTTCGATTTTTCTAATATAGTTATACAAGATACAACTAATACAAAAAAAACTTCTTAAGTTAAATTCTCAAAACATGCTCAGTTTTCTTGTTATACCAAAAACATTTTAAAGTGGCGAGTGTGAAAAGGTGTATTTATTTACTATTTTATTTAAACGATAAAAAAATTGTTGATTCAAAAATTTTGTGTTTTTTACGATAATTTTGAAAACAAAGTATTTAGTCCGAATTATCTTACCTTTCAGTTGTATTGACAATTACAATACATATTAACAAGAACATACGAGTATTCGTAAATTTTATCTCCCAACAGAAATGAGTGAAATTCTTCAAAATAATTTCTGGAAAGCAATTGTTCGCCACTTATTGATGCATTCATTATTGTTTTCAAATGCAAAAAATCCATTTTTTTTTCATATTACGAAATATATATATATTTATTTGTGTTTCTATAATTGCTCAGTACACCATACATGAATAAAAAATTGTGCTTATTTTTTTTTTTGATTTTTATGATTACATGCATTACAATGTTCCGATATCTATTAGTCCAAATTCGAAATACTTGATGATAATTGTAAAAAGTTTTACCACGGAAACTTATATCTATGTATATAATATTCCTAGGGTAGGTATTTTATTTTTTTTATTTGAAGCATATTTATTAAAAAGATGCGTTTAACAGAAATGTTTTGTTGCCAGACATAAAGCTAATTTAATAAAATGATCTCAAAATAAGTAAATAATAATTTCTCAACAATCTAAGCACCTAAATTCGCGAGTGTGCACTTTTATAGAAAGTAATTTATCTTTTATCATTATATTACTCCAATTAAATCAAAAACCATGATTGTTTAAGTAAGTTATAATTTAATTTGGGAACGATTCTGTGATATATTTTATTTTTCGGATTTAAAATCATGTAATTTTTGTTGTGGAAAAGTGCAAGCTATTAAAATTATTAAATTATCTTTATTTTTTAATTTATATGAACAAAAATAAACACGTTTTATATTAACATAAGGTTAATAATTTTTTATATAATTTTTGGCACTGGCAACACCTAAATTTAAATAAGAAATGTTTCTGTTTAGTGTTTATGCCTTTTCACACTGACTATATATACATACATACACATTCGAGAAGTTAATTTTTCAATCTAAGAATTTGAGATAAAAAATGGTAGTTCGAGGTTTTTTAAATGTTTCTTTTGGCATAAATCACGCTAAATGCAATATGATGTTAATTTCAAATAGAAAATCGAAAAGTTAATATCTATATATTGAACAGGTTAATTTCCATATTTATATTTTTGATAGTAAAGTTGTTAGGAGTGGACATATTAACCAATTTTGCTTCAGCTCTAATGTGAAAGAGAATTCTTTAAATTGGTTTTCTTTGCTTGATGAATATAGATTTGTAAATATTGTATAATTCAAAACATATGTACACATAATGTATATGTTTTATGTGAAAATCACATTCTACTAATTAAATTCTTTATGTTTATTAGAAATTAAAATTTGTTTCCATCAAATTGTCTGCTTTATAATTTTGATTGACATAATGTTTGTAAATGATTGCGTTTTCGTTCTTTTAACCAGCATGCACGGACTGAAATAAAAAAATAAATGTTAAAATCTTACAAGTACATTGTATTGATTCAAATAAACACTAAGTTCAACAGTTCATAAAAGCAGATGAATATGCTAAGTAGATCATTTGTATATTGTATGTATATGAAATAAAGACTTAAAGGCTTACTTAATACTTTCAGTTTTTTCGTAAAGAATAAAACAAATCATGTAGGTACTGCATTGTTATTATATAAAAATAATTAACTTTACTTATTAGCTTATTAATAAATTGCCAATTTGAGATAGGAAATTTTTTGTTAAATTTTGCAATTAAAGTTCTTGTAGGTTTTGTAAAGGGTTATTTTCAAAAATGTTGGAAAATCACTCATTTAAAAAAAAAAGTAAGAAAATTGGAAACAAACTTCGTAAAATTACTGTAATTATATAAACTGAACAATGGAGTTTTTAAGGCGTATTATTATGGGTCATTTATATACCTACATATATGGGTCATTTAAATATATTTTGAATTAGGACCTACCCTAGCAATATCAACACCGGTTATATTCTTAACCAACTCTGGTACTTTGTTCACAATCTGTAAAACTTCACCCGTAAGTTTGGCGGCACCGATGTCTCCATTTCCACTGGAAACCATTGTAATTTTTTTGGTTTGAGAAAGTGGAGCAGCAACTTCAGCAGCGACCTTTTGGATATATAAAATTGAAAAATTATTGAAAATAAAAAAACAAAAGCACTTATAACCTTTGGCAATGTCTCAAGCAACATTTCAACCATTGCTGCCTCGCGGTATTCTCTGTAAGCTTCCGCTTTTTGTGCCATTTGTTCAGCTTCTGCTTTAGCTTTTGCTGCAATAGCAAACGCTTCTGCTTCCCCTCGAATTTTAATCTAAGAAATAAACTTTGTAGCAAAAATTTAACAAATCAAAATATAAACTTTACCGATTCGGCTTCGGCTTCAGCTTCTAACACAACTCTAAACTTATTAGCTTCCGCTATTTTTTCTAGACGATACTTTTCGGCTTCGGCTGGACGACGCACTGTAGCCTCAAGCTCTCTCTCGCGGCGCTGAATTTCTTGATCCTGTACAGCTATTTCTTGAGTACGCTCAATTACCTTAACTTGCATTTGCTCTTCCTTAATACGCTGCTTGGTCTTTGCTGCTTGCAATTCATAAGCCATTTCAGCCTCAGCCTTTTTTGTTTGAACTTCTACATCGTATGCGGCTTTTTTTAGTTCGAAATCACGTTGAGCTTTTGCAATTTCAGTATCGTTCAAAAATCGGGAAGCCATACGTTGTTCTTCAGCAATCGCTTCTTTAATTTGGGCATCACATCTTGCCTCGGCCTCTCCAATACGGGCGTCACGTTTTACCTCTGCAGTACGTGCCATACCCAAAGATTTTAGATATCCCTGAAATTTTTTATAACTAAATTTATAGCTCCATAACTTTTATGTTGAACAAATAAAAACGAATTGAAAAATATAAAAACTATTGGAATTTCATGCAGGAACATTTAACATTTGAAGGGCAATATTCAAGCAAAAGTATTTTCTTGAATACTTACCTTTTTCAGGAGATTAATGAGTAAAATTAAAAAAAAAAATATATATATTTTTAAAAGCATTCAAGCCAAATGATTATAGACGTTGCATAACTATATTTTTTAAGATTAATAATTTCCTTATACAAATAAAACGTTATTTTACAAGTTTCCCTACTTTTCGTCTCATTTTCCCAAATACTTCTTTATTAAATCTGTTAAAACGATTTCTTTATTATTTTCACTCTATAAAGTTTACAATTTATTAGCTTAAATAAAAAACTTTTCTAAAATTAATATTAGTAATACATAATTTTGAATTCTCTATCTCAATCACTAAATTTACCATGAATCAACATTTATACATACTTACTTGTTTTCAACAAATCTGAGTAAATTGATTAATTAAAGTTAGTTATGGAAGACAAGAATATGTTTTTTATTATTTTTACTCCTAGTAACGAAAAAAAGGTTAAAACTTTTTTGTTTGAAATATATTTTTTTTTTCATTTTGTAGTGTTTAATTTTTCGCTTCATTTAAAAATATTCGACAAAAACTCCAAACGATAATCTTTATACCCCCGCTATATTTAGCGCAAGACCCAGGGGTAGGGACTTTGAGTATGTTATACTTGTAGGTTACTTCTACAATTTAAAAGAAAACAGAGCACTACTTTTGCATTTATTTAGTTTTCGTTAATTGATATCAAGGTAAATGGTTACCCAGAAATATTTTTTTTTTTAAATAATGAAATATTTGGATGAAAGAGAATCTGGATTATGATATGTGTTTTTAAATTAATCTTGTATTGTCTTAAGTTGAACTCTGAGTAAATCATTAAGTAATGCAAATGAATATTTTGAAACAATTCGTAATTAAGGAAACATACAAAAAGTTGTTAATAATAGTCATGTTTTGAATAATCAGCTCAACAAATTTTTACACGCAATGAATAATAAATTAGATGATATTTACATTTTGTTTCGTGTATAAACAAGAACAAGTTTTTAATAATTATTTTGTGTAAAAATTTAACTGACTTTGGCTTTGAACTTTACCAAAAACATTCTAATACAGTACTATGTTTCATTTCCTTAATTGATAATAATAGTTCTCATTATAACAGTTTTTAATAAAGAAGCCATTACAGAAATTAAAACAACAACGAAAATATTATAACACTATTTTTTGGTAAAATTGCTCGATACAAACAATATCATATCTCAGGCGTCTTTGCATCAACTGCAATTCAAAAGATTAAATATTGCCAGTCAAACGCTCATAATTAAATTAACAGTTTAAAACGAAATAAAAAAAGGCCTCAATAAAAATATAAAAGAATACATACATACATTTCAAAAAGTATAATCACAAAATATAACATACCTTTGAGTCACCCTTTTTCGACGTTTTACATAAATGTAGCAAAACAACATAAATGGAGAGAAAAAAAGAGAAAAGGTATACTTCAATGCAAACTTGTAAACTACGCAATTAAAAAGGTTTTTTGTACTTAAAATAGAAAAAATTCAATAGGAATAGGCGAATTTCGAGCGGAATTGTTAATTTTCTTCATGATTGCGTTTCAATTTTCTTCTTAATGAAATAATAGTGGAATTCAGCGAATATCTTCGAAATCAGTAAGAAATCTTATCTCGACTTTCAATGTTCTTAACAATACGAACATGATTTCGAATGCCAATAGAACTTTAGAAGCAGGCAACGCTGAGCATAAATGTGACTTTGCTTCCATTTATTCAAAAATTAAATAGTTTCCCCTAAAGCATTTATTTTTATTCAAATGTAATCATAAATTTAAATATTATAAACTTGTCTGAATCATTTGTTCATGTCGGAAAGTAATGAAGAAAGCAGTAAGTGCGCATATTTTAATATATATATATATATATTTTTTTTTATTTACAAACACAAATCAATGACCAAACATTTATGCATATGGCTGTTTAATACTTACTCTGTTTGACTTTTCCCTATGACTATGATTTTCAGATGAGATTTTTTTCTGAAAATATAGAACACTTAAAAGTAACTAAAATTCAGAAATCTGAAAATTTAGATCCAATTTCGCTGCTCTGTAAGTAGCGCGCACGCATACATTCTACTGCGAATGCTAGACTTGATTTTTTATAAGAAATAGTTTTCAATGATTCAGATATGATCAATTTAATTCTCTTCGTTCAAAGAATATAAATATATATATTTCTATATATGTTTGCATAAAAAGGGTAAACTTTTCCACCGATGAGGAGCTGCATTCATTGTTTTTCTGATTTTTAATTTATGATTTATTAAAATATAAATGAAACGTATTCCTGATTCATGTATTTGATCCGCCGAATACCACAATAGATGTGATGTATTTAATATGAAAATGTGAAATATTTGATTTCTTATTTTAATTTATTAAGATAAAAATGAAACGTACTCATGATTTAAGTATGTATTTGATCCGTCGAATACCACAATAGATTTGATGTTTTTAATGTGAAAATGTTAAGTATTTATGCAATGTATTGAAATCAAAACATATAAGTACATACATATATGTATTATGTAGAAAAGGAACCAATGCTTATAGGGTAAAATTTGTTTCTATTTAAGAAAATATGAAAATTAAATGAAGAACGATAGAAGAGTAAGTAATTCATAAGGTAATGTAAAACTAAAGAGAAAATCTAAATGAATAATTATTTTACGCTCCTTCTTATTGTTTTAAGCAAATCAGTTTTAAATATTTTTTAATCTGGCTTACCTCCTCATCACGTATATCCTTTAAAGTATACGACACTACAGTAATGCCCATATTAATCAAGTCAGACGATGCCACTTCAAAAACTTGCTTGCTGAACTTTTTACGATCCTTGTAAATTTCTTCAACTGTCATTGATCCCATTATAGCCCTTTGATGACCCTCCAATGTCACAAGAGCAATGTGTTGTATTTCTGCTTCAGGTTTTCCAAGGAACTGCTCACAAGCGGTCAACAACATGTCCTCGTTTTGTCCTTGAATTTTTACTTGTGCTATGCCAGTTACTGAAATTGGCACACCTTGGCTGGTATACACGCATGGACTTTCAACTTGGAGAGTCATAGTGTTGAGTGAGATTCTATTTAATTATGATGATCAAAAGAAATGCGTTTTCAAGTTGTTCGTGATGCTTAAAAAATAATTTGTAACGTACCTTTGCACCTGCTGTATTGAGGGCCATACGAATGCGCGTCCTCCAGGGACAAGCAATGGTTTCATATAGCAACATCCTTTAAAAAGCAAAAAAAAAATATTAAACAAAAAAACAGTAGACGTACTGTTGTAGAATTTGGGAAAATCATTATTAGCCAATCAAAATTTTACAAAAATACACTAAACAAGCCGAGTACACCAAATAAACTTTCTTACTAAAATAGGAAAACTGTTCATTGTCCAATTCCGACCGAAGATTGGATGAAATTACTGGATATTTTTAATAAATTGCCAAGAGTTGTTCCACAATGTCTGAATAAAGTTCTAAGTAGCTAACCGGTACATAGTCTTATTGTTAATTAGACCATTCCGTTAGGGAACTTTTTTATAGCATTTCCAACTTTTAAGATAAGTACAGACGATTGATAGATTTTGATATTGTAAGATCTCTCAATGGAGTCCATTTACACCGAGTACGACAGCAGATACTGCTGAAAATCGCATCGGAACTTATTTTATTGAATTAAATAAATTATAAAAATAAAAAGTCAAATATAAGAGATGAGATAGAAAAAAATTGAATTTATAAATTTTTCTACAACGCGGACGTTTAAGGGAGATAAAAGACAATTATCTTACAATCCTATGTTGTGTCATCACACGGTTGGCAGATTTTATTCCAAATGAACCAAACAAAGGTGAACCTCACAATTTTCCTATTTATGTAAATTTTATTTTCAGCTACGATAAAATACAAATTAAATAAAAAAAAGCTGAAGCACAGTTTAGTTTTTGCATTCTCATATTGTTCAAATTTTCAGGAAATTCGATGTTTTACGCAACATCAACGAGTCTTTAAATTTCCTGAAAATATTGTATGTTTGAACGGTTGTAAGATATTTGTGAAATTTTTCTACTGATAGTGCTAACAATATAAAGGATCTCCTCTTTACTTTGTGAAAAAAAACATTAGCTGAAAACATTTTTAAACAAAGGAGGATGGGTTTCCGTGAAAGAATGAGTAGTTGTTCTAGGAAACAATGACAACTGCGGTCATTTACATAATTATTATTAAAGGCTTTTTTGAGCACATTAATAGGTAGTGCATACGCTTTTAATTTTAAATAGAAGCCAGTTATAAGAATAAAATATAAAAAAAATTGAGGGGATTTCTCATTTGTAATGCAAAAAAAAAGATTTTATTAAGGATGAAACTAATGTACATTTTATCGTCTTCGTTGAATGAAAGCTCCCTAAGCTAATTTTAATTGAATATAATATGTAAATTCGTCTCATAAATACATACACTATTAACCAAATAAGTAAGCAAATTTAAATTCTGTTACTCCATAAATTTCATTAAAAATATTTTCAAATTCATCAAGGTAAATAAATTCTAACAAAAAACAAATGAAGGGGCTCCATTTAAAGATGAAGATAAATGTATGTACATATGTATGTATAGTTTACAGGCGAAAAATCAATAACATAAATGACGTCATTCTGCAAATAGATTTCCATTGACTGTTTGATAGGATCATTTAATTTTTTTATAATTAATTACCTGACACGACCAGAGCTTCATTTGGACCACACGTTACGAATCCCCAAGCCATTATTAATAATGAATTTATAATTAGTAATTCGAAATCCTAAAATTCACATACAATATTAAACTTTTTTGAAGATATAAGCTGCGTATGTATGTACGTGAAATCGTTTTTTTTTAACAAATTTTATTTCCACCTTATCTTAATTCTATTACAAATTTTGTATTTTCGGCAAAAATAGTTAACTGATAGTAGAAATAGAAATGTTTTTGCTTGCTCTAAAAGAGAAAGAGATCAAATAACAAATGGAAATTGATAATTAAAAATGACTAATAAGATGACACCCCTTGAAAAAACCATCCACCAACTACCTCGAACTTCAAAAAATCAAAATACATGAATGGCATCATTCAGTTAATGTTTTTCGCAAGGCACATACCCAGATGCAGATCAGCTTTCTTCTGCAGGCTTTTTTGAGGGCCGTTCCTCGCCCTCGAGCCTCGAGTGATAGGACGATGGTGTATCTTGGTGTAAGCTGGTGGTTAGCAGCTTTTCAAAAATCAGACTAGTTATAAATTCTAAGGCAACGACATAATTTTCCGCTTTGCAGAAAGATATAATTTTCCGCTTGACGTTTGCATGAGCACCCCATAAAAATTCTTGCATAAATGTGAGAAATAATCAGCTGTCACAACTAAACGTCACAAATTACTTCTCGAAACTTTATGAGGTTTATTTCTTCGCTTTCTGCATCAAATCTGTGAGATAAATTTATCTGGTTTGCAAAATATTTTTCCCATACAAATTTTGACAGCTCGTTTCTGCGGAGATAAAATTATCTGGTTTCTGAGGTTTATGCGAGTTTTCCACCGTTGCATGAATACCCTTAGAAAGGGTCTGTCTGTTTTTCAAAAATAAATGGGACATTATTCATCATTTAATAGCTGTCATAGCTAGTTGAAGTAATCTACCAAACACCTCGAATTTCAAAGTACATGAATGGAATCATTCAGTTGATGTTTTTCACAAGACACATACCCAGATCAGCGTTCTTCTGCAGGCTTTTTTCAAGGCCGTTCCCCACCCTCGAGTGATAGAATCATAGTGTATCGTGTAAGTTGGTGGTTAGCAGCTTTTTAAAAATCAGACTACTTATAAGTTCTGTCTTTTTTCAAAAATCAGGGACATTATTCATCTTTTAATAGCTGACAAAGGAATCCAGTACCGAGATTTAGCTAAGTTCCTGACTACACGGTGATTTTTCAATCGCCTAACCAGCCAGTTTACGCTCACGAAGCTTCTTGTAAATGGCAATGTCAATTTGTCATTCATTGTAATTTCAAAGGTGTAGATTAATGTTTTCAAAAGTTTTTTATGTTTATTATTTACGAAATGGAAAAGTTCTGAACTGTCATTTTATTTTGACTATTCTTCCAGCAAGAAATCTGACGCCTATGAAAAAAACCTAATGTGAATGCCTCTTTAAATGTACCAAACTTCAAAAAACTTGGCGGGAATAATGAATATCATTTATTTTCTAGTGTAAAAGAAAAATTCAGATTTGTGTTTAATTTAAAAAGTAAAACGAAAATTTAAAAATGAAATGTAAAATTCCTGAAATATCCTGGCATAATCGCGATCCAGTTTTAAGTGTTGATATTCAACCGAAATCAGACAAATCATCATTATATCGTTTAGCATCTGGGGGAACAGATTCTCATGTTTTAATTTGGAGTCTTTCAATCACTGAAACTGGTGAAGTGAATTTGGACGTTGCTGCCGATTTAATAAGGCACCAAAGGGCTGTGAATGCTGTAAAATGGTCTCCAAATGGGGAGCTATTAGCTTCTGGTGACGACGAAAGTGTCGTGTTTATCTGGAAGCAAAAGGAAGAAAGTGAGCCTATGATGAACATATTGGACAATACCAACGAACTTAACAAGGAAATATGGATAACTATGAAAGTTCTTCGTGGACATATGGAAGATATATATGATTTGAGTTGGGCTCCGAATTCTCAGTTTCTTGTCAGTGGATCCGTTGATAACACTGCAATAATTTGGGATGTTCAAAAAGGTAAATCAGTATCCATTCTCAACGACCACAAAGGCTTTGTTCAAGGAGTGGCATGGGATCCGAAAAACCAGTTTATCGCAACGTTGAGCACTGACAGGTAAATATCTATAAAGCTAAATTTGATTCAAATAGTAATATTTATTTTTTAGAATTTTGAGGATTTTCGACACACAAACTAAAAAGGTTGTTCATAGAATCAGTAAGTCAGTATTGCCTGTATCAAAAGAAAGTGATTTCTACGAAAAAAAAGTTCGTTTGTATCATGATGATACTCTGCAAACATTCTTTCGTCGTTTATGCTTCTCCCCTGATGGAAAATTCTTATTTACTCCAGCTGGAATTTCTGATTACGATGGAGCTTCACAACTTATTCATACCACATATGTCTACAGTCGATTCTCCCTTAAACAGCCTTCTTTGGTTCTACCCTCTCCAGATCAGTATACTGTAGCAGTCAAATGCTGTCCAATTTTATTCAAACTACGCAGCAAAGCTGATCCCGGATCTGCAGTTATTCCTTTACCATATCGGATGATATTTGCTATAGCTACAAAGAGTTCTGTGTATCTCTATGACACTCAGCAAAAAGTCCCATTTGGCCTAATTTCAAATATACACTATACTCGTCTTACAGATATTTCTTGGTCCAATGATGGTAAAATAATGATCGTTTCTAGTACCGATGGATTTTGTTCTATTATAACTTTTGATGATGGTGAACTAGGTGAAGAGTATGAAGACTTAAGTATTCTGCAGCTCCTAGAACCAATGTGTGATAAAAAGAATAATAAAACTAAACAAAAAGAAAACGTTATAAACAACAAAAAATTGGATTCAGATATCATTGCAACTATAAATAAAAAGGAGGCAGAGAATGTTAGCTATTCTATAGAAAAGCTCTCACATGAAATTATTATTGATAGGGATATCATAAGTTCCGAGGAAAAGTTTGAATCCCCGGAGAAAAAGATGCGAGTGGCAACTCCAATTGTTGTCCGACGACATCCAAGAACGCCTAGCAGTACCACAGCTGCAAAGCCCAATGATCTAAAATTCAGCCCAGTTTCAACGCAGAAAACATCGGTAGCAACTTCAGAAAAAGGGAGCATTAAAAAAGCAACACCTATTGCATTTCGCCGGCAACCACGTACCCTCATTCCAACCACTGTTGAAAGAACTGCTATTGTTGAAGAGGCATTGGATGAGTGGCCAACGAAAATAAAATCTCCTGAAAAAAGTGTAAATATCCAAAAACCAAATAAACCGAAGGATGAACTTTTTATAAAGGATAAGGCAAATGATAAAACAAACAATTACAAAGGTAAAGAAACTCATAATCAAATTGAAGCTTCAAACGATTGCACCGAAGATATTCATTTGGTTTACGAAGAAACTATTGATGAAACTTCAAATCCAAATGAAACGTCAACTGATTGCACAGTAGACATTCGCTTAGTTTACGAAGAAAGCGTTGACGAAACTCCAAAAAAACCGTTAGTAGTCGATAGCAAAGAAAATTGTTCAAAAACAGAGAAAGTTGAAAAGTCCAGTAGCATCCAAGGGACTCCGGATCGAAAGAACACTCGAAGGGTAGAATTAAAGACTATTTCTACTCCTAAATCAAAAAAAAAATTGTGATGGCAATATAACCATTTTAGTTTGTAGTCAGCAGTATGTTACTCACTTTAATAAATTTATTTTTATAATATAACAATTTGAAATATTTATTGGGGAACCTTAAACCGGGTTTCACACATACCCGGTGGTAATCTGAAATCTAATGAGTTTTCAGAAAATACAAATAAAATTTTTGAGACTTGTTAAACATGAATATAGTCTTGTGATTTAATGAGTGCTTATTATTCATTCACAATGGAATATTTATATTTCATTACTTTAATTTTTATTCATATTGGAACATTTGGAATGCATTCTTTTTATTCCATGTGAAAGATTTCATAAAAGGAATATCTAGTGCATTTATTACGATTATGATTCACATCAGAGTTATTTATTAAAGCTTGCACAACCAAAACAAAAATGTGTTAGGGCACAAGTCTAATGCATTTAATACTTAATTCCATCTATTTTGCGATCAGAGAATAATATTTATAGAAAACATTGTCTTGACATTTTACTGAACTGCTGATTGCTATAATTCTTTTTATTCTAGCTTTGTTTATTTATTCCATTCTTTATATTCTGGATTATAATTTTGTCCTATATCCGCAATGAATAAAAAACACACTCAATGTAACATGAAAATATGAGGCGTTTTATTGAAATTGTAATAAAAAGTTAATGTTTATGATAAACAATTATATCCTCCCTTGAAGATAAAATCGCACTCAATAACAATATTGTTTGTATATCTTAATTTAACAAAATAAGAATTGCAGTTACATTTTTTTCTGTTAATGTTATTTTTTTAACGACTTTTTGTCGGTTGCACTGAAGAGGCTTTTAAGTCTTACAACATATCATTTTAAAATATAAATTTTGGTGCAACTGAACATTAATTACAGAAAATTTAAATAATGGGCGAAATGCCTAAACGCAAGTAAAATAAATGCAACGCAGATGCAACTGCGCAATATAATTCTAACAATTTATTCAAATGCCTATGCATTTGAATGAGAAAAAGAATTCATTGCATTTGTTTCATCGTCGGATCCGAATGTTTCGCATTACGCTGGGCAAGCCTTTAGAGCTTCTACATGGCTGATTTATCTGAGTAATACAACAAAAAATTGGTTAAATTTATTTAAATGCTATTAAATTTTGCTCTATATGGCTGTTTGTGCAGTTACACAATGAGGATTTTAGATCCCTGTTTGTATACTTTTTTGGGGTTATACTCCTTAAGGAGATGTCGATAATTCTTGGAAATTGTTTGTTCGACGACTCTAAAGTGTGGATGTGATTGGCCTGACTTTGAAAAGCTTAGTTTGGTGTTCAGGTTGGCTAAACCTCACAAATTTATTATTATCAGCGAAATAGAGGAATCTCTTTATTTTCTCCCATGGTGTTATTTGAGGTCTAATGTTCTAGTTGAGAGCGCCAATACAATCCAATTTGACGTGAATTATAAGATACCGAAAATTTGTTCGAATTCACTTCTAGTAATGTCTGACTTATTTATGTTGGATTGCAATGCTTTTCTATTTAATTCTTCATCAATCATGTAAAATAGCTCTAGCATGAGCAAAGAACAATTCTCTGTGATAAAAACGGTACATTTCCAGTAGAAGTGGCACAAAATTATTTGTCGGCGTTTAAACATCAAAAGCTTTCTATGCAGTAAAGGGGTTTAAACATCAAAAGCTTTCTATGCAGTAAAGGGTTCCTAATGTTGAAGCTAATTTTTAAAATAAAACTTACATACAAGTTTGTACCTTCGTAGACGGCATTAAGAATATTTTGTTTTCATAATTTATTCCACACTTTGAAGACCATGCAGAAAATTATAATTCTCAATAGCACCTCTTAACACTATGATTTTGATGAGTTTTTAATACTCCACTGATATATAATATAAAGTCTTGCATGTTTCTTTAAAAATGCTTAAAAATGTTCGGGATTTTATATTTGGCAAAATATACACATAAGACTACTATGATGCCGGCTTTAAATTGCTTGTGTTGTTATTCATTCTTCAAGTGTTTTATGATTACTGTCAAAATAGACGATTGATGTAACTTCTCATGAGTAACTTCTGTTCTCGGCTTAAATGTAACTAAACATTCAGATAAAACAAATTTTTTACAATAATAATTGTTTATTTTTGTCAATGTATATAAAAAGTTGTGTATAATATAAACGCGTCTATAAAAAGTGTATATTATTTTCAATTTTAAGGCCAAATATTTGATTTAATAAGAATTATATGAATATTATGTCAATATATTTTTTTATTCACATCTGAAGAACTTATAGTTTTTTTTTTCATTTTTATAAAGAACGTAGCCTTTGGGTTTCCCTGCATACAATAAAAAGTTGAATGCATGTATCGATCCCTGACCCCCATTTAATCGTAAGCAAAAATTATAAGTTATACATGGAATCCAATAAGTATTGCCTGAACATTTAAACCAATCACATTGAGTACTAGCAATCAGTTTAGATTGACCAGCACAAAATGACTAAAAAAAATTTCCAATTTAATTTGTGGCTTATGATAAAATGGCAGTTGGGGTTTAATACGTATTTTTTTTAGCTTTGATATGTTTGAACACAGATGTTTTACTTTTTACTAACAGCCCTATTATGATTATTAATGACCAAATTAATGATAAATATCAAAATTCAAAACTTGAAAACTTGAAAAGTCTTGTGAGAATTTTTTATCAAGGATAATAATGCAGACCGCTATGAATTTCAAGAAAATTAAAAATTATAAAAGAATTATTGACAACCTTTAAGTTGATTGTATTACAAGGCACGAAATTTTGATATTTATCAACTATCTGTTTGATAATTGATAACCGTAATTGGGCTGTAAAAGTTTAAAAAAAAAAATTTTAGAATTTGAATTACATTATGTATCTTAAATATAACTAAACTACTTAAAACTAGTATTACGATACACAATTATTTATTCGATAATATTATTCTTGTTATTGTGATGTAAAATAAATTGCAATGTCGAGTCTCACAACTTTTATTGGTTCGTGATAAAGAATACAGAAAAAAAATAACTTTAAAAAAAATAAATGTTAAAAGTTTTGGAATGTACTTGAGATTCTTAAAGCAATTATCATTTTTAAGATTTGTATCATGGTTTTGAACGGGGTTCATTGGATTTAATTATTTATAAAAAAAAATAATCTACTTAAAGTGGACGGGAATGTTTGAGAAACAATTAAATTGGTGTTTGCCATAAAGTATTTTTGAAAAAAAAAAAATAATTTACGCTTCAAACTAAATTAAAATATAAAAACAATATTTTAGCAGAATATAACTTCGTTATTTATCTAGCAAATAAAGCTGCCAACAACATTCCTATAGTAGCGAAGGTAACTTTTGGTATATGTTCAGCACCGCCATAATATGCCTGTCCGCAAGCGGGTGGACACACTGGGATGACTGTTTCGAATAAATTTACTTTAGAGTCGGCTTGGCCTAGCTTGTTAACAGCTTTGCATACATAGTCGCCATATTGTCGTTTTTCAATCGTTATAACTCGCAAAGTTGAATCTGTAAATTCATCAGCTGTGGCAAAGTGTGAAATGCTGTAATGTTGATTGTTTGATAATTGAGTATCATCCTTCATCCAAACAATAGCTGGAGGTGGATAAGCTTCAATGTGGCATTCTAGATCCATATCGTATTGAAGAGCCTGACCAAGACGTGGACGTGGAACTGTTATTACTGGCGCAAATTCAACCTCCAAATTAACATTACGTCGGTCACCCTTGCTAACACCATTGTCAGCAACGCAGTAATACGTTCCTCGGTCTTCTTTTTTCACCGAATTTATTTTGAGAACGTGTCCGGTATAAGTTGCGCTATCTGCAAAGGTAAAAGAATTTTTTTTGTCGTCATAAAAAAAATAAATATTTATGTTAAAAGAAACTATAAAATATAAATATTTTAAAAACAGTAGTAAAAATTCCATTTATTTATAAGCTAGGCTAAGTTTAGGACAAACGATCGTCAGATCTATCAATGCACTGACAATAGTAGTAAAAAGTCCATTTATTTATAAGTTAGGCTAAGTTTAGGACAAACGATCGTCAGATCTATCAATGCTCTGACAATAACTACCATTGGGATATAAAAATAAAACCGAGTGATATAAAGCCGCGATCGAAAAATAATATTAGCCCGCCCAGTTTTATTTCATTTCAGAAATGAAATAAGGCCGCGATCGAAAAGTAAAATTAGGTCGTTTGCAGATTTTGTGTTTTTATGAAAGTGAAATGAGATGAATTATGATTTCCTTGTTGCAAATTTGTATGGGATTTTTCGTTTCGCATCAGCAGCGTACATGGCTTTACTTCTGAGAATTTTCGAATTACCTTTTTTATACTTGGTTCAGTTAAGTAGGCCTTTTTATTACTTAAAATTCCATCCGTTACAGAAAAATTATTTATGTTATAAAAAAACGAACCTTCTACCAAAAAATTAACGGCAACACCAAAAGACCCTGAAGATTTGGTCGGAAATAAATATAACTCCAAACATTTTTCATATATGAAGCCGATGTCTTACAAATTAAATTTTTAAATGATTTTGAGAACCTCCATGGAAAAAAGGAGTCCTCACTTCATTTCTACATTCACTAACCTAAGCCTTGAAGTTCAACATAATCTTTTGGTTTCTAATCTTTTAACTTGCAACAGTTTGGTAGATGACATGAAATACGCAAGCTGGCATAACTAAAATAATCTATTTTTTTTTCGAATTTCGTAGTGCAGTGCAAATGAAACATACACATTTAAACAAACTTGAATCGTACAATTAGTTATAGGTCGTATAATGGCTTCGACTATGAGGGTATACAAACGAGTTTTCTGAATTCAGAATTGAATGAAATTTATTTTTCATCAGATGTTAACTCTAAAGTTTCAATTTTTAATAATGTTGTTACCAGGCTGTATGATGAATATGTTCCAATTGTTACAAAAGAATTTAAGTTTAAAAAGTGTCCTTGGTTTAATGAAAACATAAAGGCTATGATTAGGGAAAGGGAACGTTTGTTCCGGAGGTTTAAAGGTAACAGAACAGAATATAATAGAAGACAATATAAAGTAGCTCGTAAAAAAGTTATTTCTCTTATTCGTAACTCCAAGCGAGAATTTATTTCAGCGAAGCTTGATCCGTCTCTCGGCTCTAAGAACTTATGGAATAATTTGAAAAAACTTGGTGTTAAAGAAGACAAAAATGAAAACAAATGCCCTTTTAGTGCTCAATCTATGTCTCATGTTTTGATCCCCCCATTTTCTGGTTCATGTATTCCTCATGATTTGTTTAATGTTTCTGATGGTGGAAATACCTTCTCATTTGTCTGTATTAGTCCTAATGAGTTATTTTGTGCAATCAAGTCAGTTAAATCAATCTCTATTGGTCCTGACGATATTTCTCCAAAGTTCTTAAAGCTTATACTCCCTTTCGTAGCTAGTCATCTTCTTCATGTAATTAATTTTCTATCTATAGTGCTCAGTTTCCTGATGCGTGGAAAAATGCTAATATAATACCAGTCCCTAAGAAACCCAATCCTTCTAATGCTTCTGATTTCAGGCCTATCAGTATATTATGTTTCTTGTGTAAAGTATTTGAAAAAATTATTCACGACCAAATCCAAGCCCATATAATTGGAAACAATTTGCTATCACAGTGGCAATCTGGGTTCCGCAGCAAACACAGCTGTGAGTCCGCGGTAGTTAAAGTTACTTCGGATTTTAGATTTGCTCTTGATTCAGATAAATTTGGTGTCATTGTATTACTTGATTTTTCCAAAGCGTTCGACTGTATTGATCATTCCATCCTTCTATCTAAACTTAAGGTGAAATATAATTTTTCTAGTACATCACTTAAGCTTATGAGTAACTATTTATTAAATCGAATTCAACGGATAAAAACGGATATGGGTACTTGTGATCCTATTATAATCAACACGGGTATACCACAGGGTTCAGTTTTGGGTCCGCTTTTATTTTCTTTGTTTATTAATGACCTTCCCTCTGTAATTAAAAACAGCCAAATTCATTCATATGCTGATGATGTTGTAATATACATCTTTCGTCCAATTGGTCTGATGGAGGATGGTATAGTAAGGTTAAATGAAGATCTAAGTAATGTTCTCACGTGGTCGAACAACAATTCAATGAAACTTAATCCAGATAAATCTGTCGCCATGCTATGTTCTAGGGACGAGTTAAGCTTTGAAGAATTTCCCCCGATAATTCTTGACAATGAAAGAATAGTGTATGTAAATGATGTTAAATATCTTGGTTATAAAATAAATAGTAAGTTAAGCTGCTGTGGAGCAATCTCAGATACTATAAGGAAAATTTTTGGTCTGCGATCTTTAAGATCTTCCTCTGAATTGCTATCCTCTGACATGAAAAAATACCTCATTAAATCGTTGATTTTGCCATACTTTACATTTAATTGTTCAGTGTATCCGGTTCTTGATTGTCAATGTAAGCGTAAACTTTATGTTGCTTTTAATGATTGTGTTCGTTTTATTTATGGTATTCAGAGACATTATAGTGTATCTACATCACTCCCTGGTTGGTATGAGTTTCGAGAATTATTTGAGATATAGACTTATTCTAAGGTTTCAGAATGTCGTCCACAATAGATGTCCTGCATATTTAAGTGAATCAGTCCAATTCGCCAATTCTCAGCGAGGATTGATATTAATTGTACCGCGTTTTTCGCACATCATTGCTGAACGCTCCTTCTACGTTTCAGCAGTTCGTTTGTGGAATTTACTTCCAAACGAATTGCAGAATATAGCCTCACCTTTCGCTTTTAAGAGGAAATTATATTTGCACTACTCAAATTTATAAGAAAGAACATTTGTCTAGTTTTATATTACGAATTAAATTAATCTATTATCTATGCTCATATTGCTTAAAAATACTTTTTTATTCTTATTTCCTGTGCCTATTGTATCTTTATCAAAATGTAAATTAAATAATCGAATTTATTACTGTAAAAATTTTAAATTGTGCGTATTCTAGATACTCTAAAAGATTTATGTCTTAATGTATCATAGTTATAACTTTAAATTTTATTGAAATAAATTGAAATTGAAACTTAAATTGAAACTTAAATATAACGAATGAATGTCTGGTTGCTTACGGAAGACGTCAGTACAGTTACCTTGAAAATGTATTCTTCTTCATAAATTTGTTTCGATCCAGAAGTGTGCTTAGCTATCATTTTTAAAATAAATCCACAAGAACACCTGTTGTGTCGAATGGTTAATAGCAATGAGTCATTTATATTGACTTACATTTTGCAACACATTGGGCACTATTTATATGTACATATTATGTACATATATAAATTAGTTTTTGTTAAAAGTACTGAATGCTTTTTTTGTTACTCAGTTTTGATATTTTTTGTCAATTTTAAATGGAATAATGGTTTGTTTTACATGATTATTAAAAACCAATAAAAATATCACAGGTATTATAACTATCGTATTTAAACTTATCTTTAAAAAAAAAAAATAATTTGAGTAGAAAGAAGTTCAATGATTATGAGTGCTAGCGCAGCAATTCTTTGTATTAACCGCAACATGTTCATCTATACATATGTAAGCGTTATATTTCTTGACATAGCTAACAAATTATTATGCTGTTGATAAGACGATAAAAAATAATGGTTGCCAGTAGAAATACTGCAGATAAGCTGATTGAAAAATTGTGGCTGTCAGTATAAAACTGTTGATAAGCCGATTGAAAAATCGTGGTTGTCGGTATAAAAGCTGTTGATAATCCTGTTTAAAACCGTGGTTGTCTATAGAAAAACTGTTGATAAGTCAATTGAAAAACCGTGGTTGCTCCAAGGATATTTCATGGAAAATACCGTCCATTAAAACCGCTTTGCCAATAGAGCCGTAAAAAACCAGAGAAGAAGCTATCAAGTACTCCTTATACTAACCAGTTCAGTAAGAAGTGCTAGTAACCGAGAAAAGTACTTAGCGGAGAAAAAATTCTTTGGTAAAATAGTTGGATTCGAAATAGAGAGTTGGAATGGTTCAAATCGTACCTAACTGGAAAAACCCAAAGGAAAAAGGTTGGAAATACCTACTCGTGCACTGAATATTGACCTTGGTGTCCTCCAGATTTCAGTTTTGGGAGTAATTCTTTTCTTTCTATACATATATTAATACATAAATAAGATAAAAAGTGAATTGAAATTTTGTAAAATTATCTTGTTTGCGGATGATGTTTTAATTTATATCAGTGGGAAGGATTCAAAAATGTTGTTAGAATTCAAAGAATAAAATTATATTGAATCTGAAAAAGACAAAGTAGGTATATAAAGTTTAGAATGATTGAATCGATAACTTTGTGTATGGATGAAATAAATATTGAATGCGTTAACAGTTTTAAATATCTTGGTGTAATATTGGATTCAAATTATTATTATATTATTATATTGGATTCAAATTGAAAGCATGTGTGTGCAAAAATTGCAAAAAAGATACTTTTTTTCAAGAATTAGAATTAGTATGTAGTATGTATAATTAGTATGTATAATACTTTCGTGTTCCCTAATTTTAATATGTTCAACTTTTTTTTATGCTTATATGCTGCGCTTGATTGGAAAAATATTTAATAAATACTAAAATATAGTGCTATGATGTTTATATACAATATGAAAAATATTATTATTATTATTATAATTTATTAACATATAATTAAAATTACAATGCTAACATTAGGGCGAGCATAAGCTAACTATGGCTTTCGGCTCTGAGGATCATATGAAAAATAATTTGGTGCCGGACTATCTACAATAAATCGTGGCGAATGTTGTCTTTTAACTCACGATACACCGACGATTTAAGGCCGGAGATTTGCAGCAGAAGCAGTACTCAGAATTCATTAATGTTTTTAACAGCGTTCCAAATGAGTTGAAATCTGAATCAAGAATGAATGTTAATAAATATAAACTTATCGCTTGTATAAAAAACAGTTAAATTAAAAAAAAAGTTTTTATTTCTTCTGGAAAAGTTTAGACTTCATAAATTTAGTTTTTTTTTTACGAGTCTTAAGTAAATAAAAATTTGAAATAAATAAAATTGACGCACTGAGTTTTTTTTCTTTCAAATGTTCTTTACTCCTTTATTTAATTTATTTCCATTAATTCGCTTTGAATAAAATGGTAAAATGTTGAAGATAGTAGGAAAAATACAAATAACGTGGGTATTGAATAAAACGCAAAAAAATTTCGAACCAGCCTTTTTAACAAAAGAAGTTGATTATATTTTAAACTTACGGGTTCAAAAAGGCCATTAAACTTGATTAAGAATTTTATATTTCTTTTGTTTTTAATCATTTTTTAAAGAATACAAAGAAAACAACTATGTACCTATATACAGAAATTCACATACTTTGCTACAACATTAAACTTTCTTTGATATTTTTTTTTAGGCTTCGGGACTCTTTTAATCAGAAATTTTTTAGCTTATTTCACATTTTTCGAGTGTATATACTTTTAAAAAGTAGTAAAAAGCAGTTTAGTACGTATTAAATTTGATAGAATTGAAGCTTTTGTTTTTTAAACCTAAAACTGAATAAGGTCACACTTGATATTCTTTTAATATTTATTCAATAAAAAAAAGAAGATTTTTTTTAGTTTTATAAAATTACAGATATTCATTTCCGAAACACTTTTTTTTTTAAATACTCTTTTTGAAAACCATCCATATTTCTTTTATTTTTGGAAATTTCAGATTTACTTAAGTGCACAACTTTGACCTTGTACTGTCGGAATAACCAGGTAGTTAAGAAAATGATACTTGTGCGGGTTATTGCGTAGGTATAAATAGGTAATAGAAAAGGGGACCATTTTCATTAAATAAAATATTTGCTCTTATGTACCTGTTTTGTTGCACCTTCCACTTTATAAATTTTGAAAATATATATGCACAAAAAGAATGTTAAATTTCCTTTCAACACCTGCTTAAGAGGCATTGTTTGAAGTTTGCAGGTTTATGAATCGAGTAATAAAATTTTGTAGGTATTTACTTGAACCGAAAAATTTTGAAACCTTAATAGCAAGTGACCAGAGGTACCTGGTTGCTGTAAATTTATTTTATGCAAGGGTATAAAATAACAAAAACATATTTTTTATTAGACAGATAATAAAATAATCTTAAATCTATGTATATAGATATATTATAATATTATTTTATGTATAATTATTATGGCTTGGAAGATTCGAATGAGCCTTTGCTAGATATGTAATGTAAAATGTAAATTCCTCCATAATTATATCAATTTATCACTTATTTGGAAATCAATAATCAAAGTTTTCAATAATGAACCTACATATACATACATATATACCTATGTAATCTGCAAGTCTTTTATCGTACACTTTTAATATGTTTACTATGCAGTTATTTAAAAATAATAAGACTTACTTATAGTTGGCTAGACATGACATGCAACACAACGAGTTAAACATCTCGTTATCATTTAACTGTTATTAAGTCTAGTGCTATTGAATTTGCTTCAAGTTTTCTAAGATAAAAAAAAGTACAAGACCATATGTGTATCTTTTTAAGACGCTCTAAATATTTGGAAGCTTTATTGATGTGCTGAGCACATACCTAGTTACGAGTATATCTAGATAAACCTAAATATCACATACCTTAAATAAATATAATCTCATGACGCTTCACTGGCAAAAATGGGGATGATTCGTTTCTATTGAAAAAAGTATTCGACGTGTCTTAGGTATGGAAAGTATTCATATACTTTTGCATGTACTACCTAACCATTTTGAAACTTTTTTAATGTTTTTATAAGTTTAAAAAATAAAAAACTCGGGATTTTATTTAAACAGCATACTTACTTAAATTTTAACTAAAGTCAAATTTTAAAATATCGTGAATTTATCCGTAATTTTTTCATTATATAATTATTTATATATAAGTGTATACCTGCTTAGCAAGGCAGACTAAGCAAACAACATGTTATTCTTGCGCATATACTAGATGAATGTTAATTACAAGACATGTCAAAAAGTGAGATTGAGGTTTAAACAAAGCGTCTCAAGTGATTTTTTTCGGTATGAAAATATTGATTTTTTAAGAATAAAAATATGAATTATAAGCAAAATGAAGTTAGGTAGGTACCTATTATAAAATTTTTCTAGCAGAATGTTCACGGAGAAGAAATGGGCTTGAAATGGATAATTTTAATTGGGAGAGATGATACTGAGTACCTACTAATACTATCAATTATTACAGTCGTAGGGTGTATTTCAAGCAAAAACACAGTTCACTAAGATGAATCATGCAGTTTTGTTTTGTCACAATGAACAGCAGGAGTTATCACTGAGATGGAACATGCAATGATTTTTAAGTAAACAGAAATAAAGATAATTTTTTAAATCAATGAGTGCCCTTACTAACACATTTATATACTTAAAAATCCGCTAACCCAGCATTTATACATAGGTATATAATGTTTTTTTGGGAATAAAATTAGAAACAAAGTGTAATTAAACCACTTTTGTTTCGAAATGGTGTTGTATCGAAATTACCTGTTGGTAAGATGGCGTTGTTCTCGCGACGCCAGGTTATTGTTGGGGTTGGATAGCCACCAGCATAGCACTCCATTTGCACTTCATTTCCTTCGGAAGCCACAATTGACTGGGTAGAATTATCCGAAATAACAGGTGGCCTTCTTACAGACAGCTTAACACCAGCGGTAACTCTATGTACAACCGAAATAACTACCTGACACTGATATGTTCCCGCGTCAGTTTCTTGGATGTCTTTTACTTGTAGTTTATAAGTTGATGAGTTGGGATCATATCGGAGTGCAAATCGTGAATCCTTTATGACAAGGGTACTACCCGTTGATAGAAAAACAGGTTCACTGTCCATTTTAATCCAAACCACCGAATACTCCTTCGCATACTGAACGGAACAATCAAATTCAACCGTCCCACCGATATCTTTGATTTGCTCCTGTGTGATGTAGGATATAGTTGGTGTTCTTTGCGCATAACAAAACGAGTATAATAATGCCAGTAATATTGACAAGCTTAAAATATTCACCATATTTAAGACTATATTGCACTTGAAATAAATAAAAAATGACTTAATTTCACAAACAATAGACAACTTTTACAAGTACAAGTACACCACACCCAAATACAGATGATGAATACAAATTTATAACTTTTCTTTACTTCGGAGCGACCGTTCAAAGCGCGACTCAATCCGAACAACGATGGAATGCGAATGACAGTCAAGCCAACCACCATCTTTAATTTTTGACTTTTGGTGGTTTGGCTTTTTAAGTGATGCCACTTTGATTTTATACATTTTTATTCTATTAGGTATGTTTGGCATCTTTTTTCAATAAATCATTCAAGGAACAAGGAAGGGACTGGGTTTGGATAGCTTATAAACGGAGCAAAAAACCGATTCAAAACGGTTCAAATTAGTATGAAAATTAGAACCACTACGGAATCTTTTATTTGTCATTTATAATCATTGTGCCTGGTTACACGAGCGGAAAAAAAGTTAATTCTCGAAAGAGAACGCATGATTTTTAGAAAGAAGGAAAGAGATGGAAAAAAATGCCAAGTTTCGTCTTTTCCTCATTTTCAGATATGAGTTTTGCGTTAAAAATCATGTTTCATTCTTAAACGTTCTCCTTTTGACAGAAATTTTCATTTCTATTTGGCTGTGAAGAAGAATGGTTGCAACAAATAGCTTTGTTTTCTTCTTGTTTTTAGTGTCTTAATTTCCGATTGTTCCTCTATTGTCATATTTTCTTGCATGTCCACTCAATTTTTTTTTTCTGTTTGTATCCACGAACGTAATTTTTTTTTCCGCTCGTGTAACCAGGCACATTCACAAACACGTTATTTTTGCATAAAGCCTAGGATCTACCAAACATCTGCACTCAGATCATACCCAAGTGAGTAAAGTGTTATTGCTACATAACTACGTCAACTAGAATTATAGAACCTTGTAAAAAATTATACCTATAGGTACTTTGAAGATTGTCAGAAACATACAAACTATGGAAATGAGCCTGTTAAAAACTATGAGTAAATGGTAAAATGCTATGGATGATAAGGATAATCGGGTCTAATCGTATAATTCAATCAGACAAATAAATCAAAAAAATCCTGTAAATATTCAAGTGGATCCTTTGACCTGTTTTTGGGTTGAATCATCAAAGTCTTAAAATTTATTCAAGGAACAAATCTCATTGTTGTATCATCATCAAAATAAAACGAAAATGAATTTATATCTAATTTAAAAAAGTGATGATCGTGCAAAGCTATCTAAAATTAAGAAAAAAGTATTCAAAAATTTGACCCAAAAATAAATTATTTTTAGTTTAAAAAAAAAATAATATAATTTTTTGGTATTCAAAATAGGTTCTATACATTTTCGAAGTTTGGTACAAAACTGATACAAATTAATATTATTTTCGATATTTTGTATACAAATGTTTAAAAAAAATTCGTTTTCAAAAACCTCAATTTTCTCGAAAACGGTTCCGAGGATTTCCAGAAAATTTTGTGTGTGTGTGCGTTGGTAAAACATATTATTAACCTGTAAAAACAGTTCCATTATGAGATTATTAACGGTACCTCTAAAAAAAAATGTTTCACGAAATTCTTGTATTGAATTAGAATTATAAAATAATAATAATAATAATAATTATAATAATAATAATAATAATAATAATAATAATAATAATAATAATAATAATAATAATAATAATAATAATAATAATAATAATAATAATAATAATAATAATAATAATAATAATAATAATAATAATAATAATAATAATAATAATAATAATAATAATAATAATAATAATAATAATAATAATAATAATAATAATAATAATAATAATAATAATAATAATAATAATAATAATAATAATAATAATAATAATAATAATAATAATAATAATAATAATAATAATAATAATAATAATAATAATAATAATAATAATAATAATAATAATAATAATAATAATAATAATAATAATAATAATAATAATAATAATAATAATAATAATAATAATAATAATAATAATAATAATAATAATAATAATAATAATAATAATAATAATAATAATAATAATAATAATAATAATAATAATAATAATAATAATAATAATAATAATAATAATAATAATAATAATAATAATAATAATAATAATAATAATAATAATAATAATAATAATAATAATAATAATAATAATAATAATAATAATAATAATAATAGTAATAATAATAATAATAATAATAATAATAATAATAATAATAATAATAATAATAATGATAATAATAATAATAATAATAATAATAATAATAATAATAATAATAATAATAATAATAATAATAATAATAATAATAATAATAATAATAATAATAATAATAATAATAATAATAATAATAATAATAATAATAATAATAATAATAATAATAATAATAATAATAATAATAATAATAATAATAATAATAATAATAATAATAATAATAATAATAATAATAATAATAATAATAATAATAATAATACCTAATAATAATAATAATAATAATAATAATAATAATAATAATAATAATAATAATAATAATAATAATAATAATAATAATAATAATAATAATAATAATAATAATAATAATAATAATAATAATAATAATAATAATAATAATAATAATAATAATAATAATAATAATAATAATAATAATAATAATAATAATAATAATAATAATAATAATAATAATAATAATAATAATAATAATAATAATAATAATAATAATAATAATAATAATAATAATAATAATAATAATAATAATAATAATAATAATAATAATAATAATAATAATAATTAACATCGGAATTTGCAAACAAAATGTGGAGTTACAAGTGATTTATGTTCTTAGTTTTTGAGCTTCATAAGAAAAATATTCAAAGAATACCCGTGTTAGAGGCTTCGAAATATAAACGATGATTTTCTTTCTTATGGAACTGTTCATACTAGAGCTTTGATAAGCGCTGTTTTCTCATTAAAGTTACTATTTTTGTTTTTAGCTATTAAGTATAGCAAAATGTTCAAGGATTCTATTCCTTTTCAATTCTATTTCTTTTCCATTCTTGCGATTTGCGCACTAACTCTAACAATAAAAAAATTTGGCAAGAGTATGATAACCTGATAACCGGGGCGCCGAGAAATGATAACGGATTTTTGTAGAACACGGCAATACAAGCATTTTTTACTATCTCCCCCCGTTTAGGCGGTAGGGGCAATTTAAAAAATATGTACGTTAAATGGAAAAAAAAAATTAATAAATAACGGTAATACTTACAATTAAGTATTGTACGTTTTTTGAAAGCCAACATTCTATTCTATTAGCCAATTTTAAAATCAAGTCAAAACTATGCATAGTTTTTGAAAAATTTAATTTTAAACTCAAAATTTGAGTAAAAAAAAAGTTAATAAAAAAAATTTTAATTTTAATATTTCAAAACCACATGTTTATAAACAATACTTTTTTAAATAATTTGTTGCTCTTATAAATAGTCAATCAAAAACTGAAAACTAGATGATTTTACGCCTTTTAGTTTTTGAGAAAATTGAAAATAACGACAACAACTATTTTAATTTATTTATGTTTTTTTTGTTTGAATGGTCTTATTTTGATAGTAATAATGGTAGGTGCGAGTTTGGGTGTATGCAACAGTGGGGTGTGTATGGGGGGGCATGCTGCCCCCCTGCAACCCCCCTGCTTGCTCACTGTAGGATTTGGGGTAGGTGCGAGGTTGGGTGTATGACACACCGAGATGTGTATGGGTGGTGCAACCCCCCTGCTTGGCCTCACTATAGAATTTGGGGTGCGTGCAAGATGGGGTGGGTGATAGGTGGGGTGAATGCAAAGTTTCTTTTGCATTTAAATGAGCTAGATTTAAGAAAAATTAATTTATCCTAGTATATCCCATTCCATATTCAATTATTACTATGTATCAAAATAAGACTACGTATGTAAATACTCAAGCAAGGAAAAAATAATTTAATTAAAATATTTTTTTTTTGGTAATTTTCAATTTTCTCAAGAACTAGAAGACATAAAATCATCTAGTTTTCAGTTTTTGATCAAAAACAAATTAAAGCAATGAATTCTAAAAAAAAAACAACAGTAGGTAATGTAAAAGTTTTGAAAAATTACACTTTAAACCTTATTTTTAACGTTTTTTTGTCCAAATTTTGAGTTTAAAACAATAAAACAATTTTTTTCAAAAACTGTGCATAGTTTTGACTTGACTCAGAAACTAGCTAATAGACAGAAGTGTTGGCTTTAAAAAAATGTATAAAAATTAGTTGTAAGTATTACCGTTATTTTTTAATTATTTGTTTTCCATTTAACGTACATGTTTTTTAAATTGCCCCTACTGTCTAAACGGGGGGAGATAGACCCCCCTCCCATAGTAAAAAATGCTTGTATTGCCGTGTTCTACAAAAATCCTTTATCATTTCTCGGCGCCCCGGTTATCATACTCTCCCCAAAAATTTAAACTTCTAATATGAATCTTAAGATTGAATTTTGGTTTATCTCAATGCAATCATTTTATTAAAAAAAAACAGCTCTTCAAAAACATTTTAAAAATCGTTCCCTTAATTTTTTTGACTAATGTATTTGAAGTTTGAGCTAGCAGCAAGTTCGTGCGTTTTTTTTATGTAGGTACATATGTAAATGTGTAGGTATGTCATTACATCAACTATCTATTTAACCCACTGAGAGTACAGAGTACACCCTTCCGCATCATTCCGAAAGTACTTAAGTGTACATAGTTTTATTATTCAAATGTTGGTTCTTTACAGGTTTTGTTTTGATATAAAAGAAGCTTTTATTGTTGTAATTTGCCTCAAATCAACTTCCCCCTCACCTGCACCCGCAAGCGAATACAAAGACCATATCTCAAATACCTATATTTGTTTTTGCGTTTTGCTCGCTCTGCTCTGATCTGTAAATAAAAAAAAACATATATCTATTATAATACCTAAATGTGTATATATTTTTATCTATAGGAGGTAGAGTAAAGGAAAAATACATACATTGATGTGTTGTTTTGATTGAAGAACTCTCTAAGTCTATTCGCCTTCGCTACATCGAGTAGAGGTTCACTTTCGATCAGCAAAACCGCTACCGAACAGTTCAGTTTTGGATTCGCCACTACGGGGAGCAGCAGCCAATCTCTAACAATGGTTTGAACGGCTTTAATAATATTTTTGTTTACACACACATAATCTCTGTTCGCGGAATTTTTTTAAACGATCGGGATTCCTAGTGATTTAAAAAAAATTGTACTGCCTATTTTTTTATCTTCTCCTGTGCTGAAGATAAACTTATTTACCTACCTACACCGTTCTTTGTTTGCATTTCATTCTTCGAAAATTGTTTTTGATTTAAAATCTTTAGCTATGTACGAGTATCATTGTTTTCGCGCTTAAAAGTGTCAACCAATAATTAATGCATATGTACATATTTAACTAAAATTATATACAATACATATGCAAGCAAAAATAAAACTTATATTCCAAAGTAAATCTTTAAACACAAATTGTGTGATGAGTGTTTTTTCTAACATAAATTCTAATTAGTCAAATGCTTGATTGGATTTGTTGTAGTTATACCTTCTTGTGATCTTTTGGGGTGAGTTAATTTTACTTGCATTTAGTAATTTATATACTTCAAATAGTAGGTGGTTTTAAAAGTCCGCTTTAAGCCGACATTTATTCTATCACGAAAAGAAAAACATGTGTAGTCCAACCAACTTTTTTAAAGCTTATAATATCATGTATTCATTTTAATATACATATGTACATATACATACATACGTTAAGAGAATGCTAATATCAATATTTAGTAGATACTATAAGAAAGAGAGAGTCAACACTACGACGGATTTATCATGGACACGCATAATGGGCCATTATTATTTCAGGGCGACAAAAATTGAAGTTCAGAATTTGAAGAAAATTAATTTGATACCTATATCAAAAATTTGATTGAGTTCAACTTTACTAAAATTCTACTTAATTTTTAGCCAAAATAAAAGCTTTTAGACATTTTTCTTTTCAAAGCTTGACAAATAACAACTCGTCGGACCAGTGATTTCATTTCTTTTATTTTACAAATGCGTTTTTTCAATTCCTAAAAACGAAAAAACATTTTGTTTCGGTAATTTTGCTTGGGAAATTTTGCATGTAAATTTGTATTTATTGGTGTCTTTGTCTTGTATTGCACTTAGCATTGTGTGCAAATATAATATATATATCAAATTTTCGATGCTACCCGTTTATTTTAGGGTTCGACAAAAGACGTACATTTCTGCATGCAGCTGTTCACCCGAACCACATATGTATGTATACTTTCCGACAATTCAATTAAGCAAACACATTTCTGTCAAGAGAAAATGAGGCTTTTGTATTTTGTATGGAGAATTTCAAAATTAAGGAATAAAGATTGGGACTTTTAGCTTAGAGAATATTTTTTAATTTTTTCTAGGACTTTGAACCCTTAGAGCATATTCAAAAATGGTGAGGTGGTGATCACTCCTATATGTACAAAGTTGGGGAGAAACAATGGGCTCTACCAAAAATGAAAAATAGCCACAACTTATCAGTAAATTGAACCATTATGGAATGAAACCTAGCCAATATTGTAAATGTGAAAAAAATAAACATTTCATTCATGGTGCGTTATTAAGATTTAGGGTTTATTTCAGTGAAATATTTAAGGCGTAACTAAATTTGAACATACATAGGTAGGGCCCAATGCGAAAGTTCAAAAGTAAAAAAACATGTCGTCCGTTTATTTTGGATTTTTTGCTCCAAACAATTAATTTATTACAATTTATTTGGCACGCCCTTACCTCTATGAGAATTATTGACTTAAGGTCTGCATGAATGCATTCATTTGCCTTCTCTGACCAAGCACAGTACTTCAGTTTATTCTGTTTGTTGCATTCATATAAAGTAGTGTATACACTGAAAATTAATCCTCTATTCTTAAAAACAAACACTGCACAAAGAGTTGTGTAATTTTTAATCGATTCTATGCAAATAAAGGTACTTGGCGTTTTTTATAATTTTAATTCTTTTTATTATTTTTTATAGAGTAAATTACATTTTGTGTCAAAATTTCAGATTTTTATGTCAACACGTTTAGAAAATATTTTTAAAAAAACTTGAAAAAACAGTTCAAAAACGCTAAAAAGTTCAAAACGTTTAGCTAAATAACTCCGCTTAGCGGTATAATAGAGTTTTGAATTTTTTACTAAAAAATCAGAACTCCGCATCTTTATAAGCTGTTAAAATTTCAGATTTTTCCTATAGCTGTAAAATTTTTTTTTTAAATCAATGAAGAAAAAGTAGGGGTTTTGAAAACTCATAGCGTTAAAAATACGATAAATTTCGTAAGTTATTTATTTTCTTTCAGATGTAATTTTCCAAATTCAAATTCGATAGTCTGAAAAAAATATGAAAATTCAGTTGTCAAGTATCGTAAATCCAAATTTTGTGTTTCAAACGTTTATATCTTGAAAACTAAATTTTTTGATCGTACTACAAATTTTCTTGTAATAAAAAAATCTATCGAATGAAAAAAATATTATCGTTCTATGATTTTTCGTTTAGAAAATAGAAAATTGACTTTCATTTACATTATTTACCTTTATTTGAAATAGTTAATAACTGTAGATTTAAGAACCTACCCTAGTGAGCTCCTTGATAAATTTACCTTTTAAATAAAATTAAAATTTCATAAATTTACCTTTATTTAAATAAAATTAAAAATTTATTAATAAATTTATTTTAACTAAATATTTAACAATTATGAATGAGTCAGCGAGTGAGTGAGTCAGTGAATCAACATTTATATATAAGTTCAAATTAAATTAATTTGTTGTATTTGGTGTATTCGATGTGTTCGATATAAACTCGCTGTATTCGATGCATTTGAGAAAAAAAAAATCAAATGGCGTATTCGTTTTAACTTTTAAGTAAATACACGATTCTGTTGTTTTGGTTTGAGTTGATGGTTCATTCGTTTTGTTTTGAAAGATGTGAATGCAGTGAATAGTGTATTTAAAAAAATATAGAACGGCTTGGAAGTGGTTTCAAGCCATTCGTTCCAGATGTCTATTATTGACTACAAAAAAAGTCTTGTGCTTCAACCTTTCCTGTTCAAATTAGGCTGACATCAAAAAGTAAATCAGTTCAGTTCAATTTTGTGAGTTCCATGGTTTTTTTTCCCTAAATACTTTTTCAAATTTTTTTATTTTATTTTATTATTTGTATTTTTAAAACTATAATAAAGATATTGATAGATAACCAAAAATATTTTTTTCGCAATACTGGCTGAAAGTCAAAGTTATTATTTCGCTTTCATAATTCGATACTCTTATTAATTTAGTGTTTCCGTTAAAAAAAATTTACCATCAACTTCCTTCTTAGTTTTTAACTTTTTTTATTAATTTAGTGTTTTAGTTAAAAAAAATTATACAAACAACTTCCTTCTTAGTTTTTAACTTTTTTTGTTTTACCTAAAAAGTAAGATTGAATACAAGAATTCACACAAAATTTTAATTAAATTAATATAAAAGTATATATTTTTAAATAGGACGAGCACCCCTCTTTTAGACAATTTAAGAAATCTGGAATTGACAAAAATATGAGTGATAAAAAATTGGTGAAACTCGACAACATAAAAGAATATTTTTGAGCCATAACTTGAGATTTTAACTATATATAAAATAATTATTTGTGTTCATCAAAATCCTCATTGCAATGCCCTGCATTTTTTTCAGTACAGTGAAATAAACTGGCATAAATCCAGGCCTGGAGAAAATATATGCAATTAGACGACCACAGAAAGAGAGAGAGAGAATTTTAAACAGGAATGCATTTCCGTGCGTTGCATTTTTTTATGTGTAGTTGCTACCGATAAAATTTGTTTTCATATTTAAAATTCAAAAATAACCTGTTTGAAAGAGACCAAGAAAACAATATTTTCATTGTTATTTATTGAAATAAAAATGTTTTTCATTTAACGCAACCAAAAGCAATACAACCTGGATTAAATGTAAAGTTTGTATAGAATAAAAATGTACACCTACGTGCTTACTTGCACTTCATATGTAAGTAAAATGAATCTGAGAATTCAATAAACAATAAAGATAATAACGACAGTACTGAACAAACAACAATACTGTAGATATACGTATGTAGGTTTTTGTTTATTGTTTTCAGTTTTTTTATAGAATTATTTTTTTATTATTAAATTAAGTAAGTATGCATATATGTACGTATTTATAGAAAAGGAGATATATTTTGTACTTTGTATCTTCTACCTATAAAAAAAATATATAGATATTCCACGCCAACGCATTAACAGTCGCAGTCGGCTTGATTTTAGAAATTTAGTATGGTAATCAATATTATGACACCTTTTTAAATGGGTCTCCTTCAAGCTTCAACGAACAAAAAACGAAAATATTCTAAAATATAACTAAAAAGATAGAAGCAACATTGCAGAAACTAGTGCATGTACATACATTTTACTTGCAAGTACCTACATAATTGGAGTTGGCATTAAAAGGCTATAAATTAAAAAAAATTATAGTCATATTATAGTTATATTAATACGTGGTGACCTATTTTTAAGTTACCTACATTTTTAGTGTTTTACCTATCTTAAACGCGATCATAGTAAAACCCATATTAATGGAATAGTAATTTTAGGTACATGGTTGTTGAAAATAAAGGATAAAGAATGTTGTGTTAAATGTTCGAATATCAACCATAAAGCGATATAGGATAGGTATTATTATTATTGTAAAAGTTATATCTCTTAAGCCCTTAGTTGCTTGTCTTTAAAAAAAAAAAAACTTGGCGGCACGGTTTTATTAAATTTTGAAAATAAAATGTATGTAGTTACTCCATATTCAAAAATGAAATATGTAATAAAGCCATATTTGATTAATTAAAACGGTTCTAACACTCGATCTAAGCCTATATTGTATAAATTTTTTCATAAACGGCAAATACATGGTAAAAATACATTATGTAGTACAATACAATGACACAATATACATACATTATACATATGTATTTTTTCCAGTTCTTTTATTAAATAAAGCAAATAAAAATTAGATATGATCAAATATTTCATATCTTAAATTTGCATCGAAAAGGTGACGAGAGTGAAAAATATTTTGATTTAACACTTATGTAGATTAGGGTGGGTCAAATTTTACGAAGTGGCTCCGAAATCAATATGATACCATGAAATATTGTAAAATTGTTATTTTGAGCTCCTTTGTCATAGTATCATTGATTTCAGAGCCACTTCGTAAAATTTGATCCACCCTCCTAATGTAGATCTTACAATTTTATGGTTGATCGAACATAAGAGAAGGCATGCATGTACATTTTTAATCTATACATTTTGACCAGAATTTAAAAACAAATAATCAAAAGAAAAGAGCAAATACTATTTATTGAAAATGCAGGTTTGTCTCCTGTGCTTGGTAAATTTAGGCCACCTACTCCAAACAAAGTACGATAAGAACATATAAATATTTATATGCTATTGTTTGCGTGTATACAAATATTTCTAATCATTTTATAATGGAAAATTGTTTGTGATAACATGCAGATAATCGGTTTTGCTTTTTTAATCTACCAGTCATTTGTTGTGCGTTGTTTTCACACTTACAAAAAAAAAAAAAATTGAGCAGAAATAAATTCTTGTTGACTTAGTTTTTTTTTTTTAAACTATATGCGCGCACTAAAGGGGTTTTTGTATACCCTTAAAACGATAAACACAGTGCGAGCGTTAGGAAAATAGGGAAGGATTTAAAAGGAGGTACTGATTCACATTGGTTTTAAAGTTCTAAGCATTAAAGTGGGAGGGAAAAACAGAGCCGGGTAAAGCATTCCACATTCTCGTGGTGCGGTCAAAGAAGGAATTTCTGTACTTCACTGTACGTCTGAAGTTGGGCTCAAGGGTAAACTGATGCTCATTCCTAGCATTGCGAGTATTACGGTTAAATTGTTTTAGGGGAGGAATGCAACTAGCTATTTCACTAGGACACTCTGTTTGTGAAAATAGCGATTGAATAATGACAAACACGAAATATTGCGGCGGTGTTCTAGAGATGTAAATGTTTCTATCATTGCTCTATCATCTATAATTTTTAATGCCCTATTATTCTATCTATCCAAGAGACTCAAGTAGTTTATTGGGCCACCTGCCCAATGAGAATCATACTCAAGTCGTGGACGAATAAAGGCTTTATAAATTACAGCCAGATCAGAAGGAGTCCAAAATTTCTTGCGTTCGTCGAAGAAAACCTACTACCTAGACGTAGCATTTTTGGCGACATCGCATATGTGCTCATTCTACCGAATGTGGTTTGTGATGCACATACCGAAAAATGATAGGCTTTCAGTTTCCTCGATGCAAATGCCACTCATGAACAGTGGCAAGGGAGGACGACAGAAGACAGCATTGAGTTTTTGAAGCATTAAATTCTATACAATTTTTAGTTCCCCAATGGACAATACTGTCGAGATCAGAATTTAATGCACTAATATCATACGCTACCGTGCAAGTTCCACTTCCGAAGAACAAGGATGTGATTCTAGAAACGAATATGAAAAGCTGAGAGTACTGTCGTCAGCAAAGCAATTTAATGGATTAGAAGTTTGAGACAAAAGATCATTAATAAATATTAGGAAAAGAGTCGGAGGCAAAACGAAGATCTGGTGCACGCCAGCATTTATTTTATAGGTATCAGACTTGAAACCATCCAATACAACTTGTATTGAGCGGTCCAAAAGGTAATTTCTAATCCAACGAAGAAGAGATTCAGCGAAACCAAATGCACGCATTTTTGATAAGAGAGCTTGATGCCAAACTCTATCAAATGCTTTTCAAATATCAAGTGCAATAATCTTTCTTTCTTCAAAACGATGTAAAGATTTGTACCACTGTTCGGTGAGTTATACCATCAGATCACCGGTGGACCTATTGCTACGAAAGCCGAATTGCCGGTCATTAGGAAGCTTCCGTTCTTCGAGATACGCAAGTAAGTAGTTGTATTTTTAAGTACCAATTAAGCCGTAATTATTATGGTAGGTATACTGAAATGTTTGGTTGAACCACACAAGTGGCCTTAGGACGGAAGTAGAAGAGTTGGAGAGTCCCAGTCTCTTAGCCAGGAGATCATGTACATCAACACATGTACATATGTATATAAATATACATGCATTATCGTCACACACACAATACAAGATCTACTTTCACATACACTTTTGATGTGCTGATTTCGAATCCGTCAGGTTTTCAAGATTTGGCCTAACGAAAACGGACTATTGGGATTGATTGAAATATACCAATATAATCTGGACTTAAAAAATATTTTTCGATTTGTATATGTTAAACAGAGAAAAAAGTATTAAAAAACAATAAGATTCCCATATTGACCTACCTTACTACGAAATCATATTAAAAGCAACAAAACAAGTAGTTTTTCTATATATTTCGATGAAGAAATCGGATTGATTTAATGAGTGAAAATATATTTTTATTGAAAAGCTGATAAAATAGTAAAGTTAACAAGACAATATTCATGACGTAAATGTGTTAAAGTAATGCATCTAAAGCTGGTATCCACGGAGCGCTCTTAATTTGAAGAGCCTCTTAACTCAAACTACCCCACCTCATTAGCTCATGAAAATCAAATTGGTATGACCTAATGAGGGAGGTTTTATAAGAAATCCCAGCCAACCAAAATTAAATTTATTGTCTTTATTAACTTTTTTTTAAAAGTTTGTTTTCTATTATTTGAAATTAAAAATAAAATATAATATAGAGCACAGATTACACAACTCACTTTTTATGACAATTTACCAAATTTTTACCACTTTTAATATGAGTTTACACAGTTGCATGAATACCCCTAATATACAACATGTATATTGTATATCTTAAAATTTATTAATTTTATTTCCGATGTTGCTAAGTAATATAATAGGTAGCTTAACTTATCAACTCATCGTGATAATTTTCTAATCTCTGTACTTATTGATTGATAATATACAAACTAAAAAGCCTGTACTTGCTTTATTAAAATATATGTTATACTTACCTTACCTGCTCTCACGCATAATTTTGTAGTCATCACGTGTGGTGAATTGGTTAATTTATTAACAAACAAAAACAGTAAGCTCCACTGATATGCGAACTTAGTACCTTTAGATACTAAAAATGTAAAGCTTTTCAAGCCTCTTGAACTTGATGTATGTATGTATGTATATATGTATAGTAAGTTTCTGACTTTTCCTTCGTAACAATACCTTATAAAAGACTATATAACAAAGAAATCTAAGCTTTTAACACTTTTCTTTATATTCTTTAAGCCCAATATTTTCTTATAAATATTTTTTTGTGATCCCAATAATTAAAATACCATGTGTGCAATTTCATGATTTGATTGATAATTTTTTTACAGCCAAAACTTTGAACTATAAGCTACTTTTTAAATCAAGACAAATTAACCAAGAGTAGGTATCAGTTCTCAAAAATAGAGTGCTTCTCAACCTAGCCGTTCGGTATACAATAATTGTAGGTCCGCCATCCCTGGAATTACACGCACACCGATGATTGAGAGTTCTAAGTCACATAGTCGCTACCAAATTTATTTGTTTATTAAATATCTTTTTAATTTAAATGTTTTCAACAAACTACAAACGAAATTAAATTTTTAATATTTTACCTTTTGAGAATGTATGTGAAAAACATTTATTTTCGAAAAAAAGAAAGAAAGAAAAAACGATCAAACAAACCATTTTCATCAATTCACATTTCTTGAAAGTATAAAAACACAGAATCGAATGATCCTTAACTTTTGCATAAAGTGCCTTTTGATAGCATTTATACCTTTAAAAGCTATGCGTAAAAACAGTCTTTTAGACTTTTGACCTGGAATAACTTTTTGAATAAGCCAGATCTGGATATTCCCTATGGCAAAATAAAGGTAAACATCTTCATTTTAACATTTTTCAGAAGATTGGTAAATAAAAATCGCTGTATAATTTTTCAATAAATTAAGAGAGATAATTATGTCTTTTTTCTACATTCGATGTAGAAATGCCTCCTGAGGAAAATACTTAATTAAGATATAATTATTGAGAAGTTTGAATGAAACAACAACTTTTGTGTACTACCACTAATTTCATAAGCTACCAGAGTACTTAAGTTTGGGAATCCAGTACACCACGCAGTAATTGTAACTCTAGCATATGACATAGCTCTGGAATGTCGGATGAAGATTATTTTAACACCATCGGATAGTGCATAATTTGGGTGAGAGCCCAGTCTGTTAGTTGTAACATAGTTTGTAATAAGTTCCATTGAGTAGTATTGCATTGAACTACCTTATTTTTATGAGTAATTGTATTTAAAATTATTTATGTCGTCTTTCAATGTTTTTTTTTTATAACAATCTTATGAATTCTAATATTGGATTTCTTCTTTCAGCAAATTTCATTTAGATTCAATTATAACAATGAAATACCATTTTTGAATCACAATATTATACAAATTACTTTTAATAAACATATACATTATACATACATAGACACTTTTCAATAAATAAATTAACCGACGATCTAACACTTCTTATTATTTTTAATTATTTTGTTGTTTTTGTTTTTTTAAATTCGTTGTATCCGTAATCAAACCGCGCCAAGTTTAAAATAAATTGTTTTTCATTATTAGTACTCATTCTAAAAATAAACATTCCTAGCTTCCTTCTCTGATTTAAATTCTTGATTGGACAGATGTTTATCGAGTTCGAGAAACACTGGGTTTCTTCTGTTTTTATTTTTGATTGCACCGATGCTCATCATCACTACAGAAGTATACAGATTGCTAATTGCATAATGTGCAGTGAAATGGTTGGCTTCATGTGTTATTCAAATTTAAATATACACCATTACCTTATTTTATGTTTGTCAAGTGGAACATACCGATTTAAGTGATCGGTCAAATACCTGATAAGACCAAAAAGATAAGGTGGTGTACGAATTGAAGGGTGGCCTCACTTTTGTAAATAATTTCTATGACATTATTGAAAAAACCGCTTAGATACATAGTAGATTTAAAATTTTAAGACTTAAATATCGGTTAATTTTTTAAAAGCGTTTGTGGCGTAAAGGAGTTAAGCATTAAACAATGTAAAACACTGGATCAGTTCGCACTGAATGATTTAACAATATTTTCGTTGATAAAATTTATCACTTAACAGCACGTAAAACTATTATTTATTTTATATTTCCAAAGAAAAAATGTATACGCCAGCTTTTATTGATTTGATTTTCATTACTCTTTCAACAAGATGTGACGTTTGTCTTATTCTTCTTAATTAACAGTAAAAACCAGAGAAACGATAAACATAAAAGACCTAATTTAAATAACAGTCTGATGAAATAAAGAAATTTTAGCAGTTTTCGGGAAATTTAGAAAAAGATTGGAAAAGCTACTTCAAAATGAAAAACAGCTTTAAACCACCTAAATTTAGATTTTTTTTCAAAATATGTATTAAGAAACAGCCGTTACTCGCAAACCTTTCCTATTTAACATGAACAAGTACTTAATTTTGAGAAGTCATGACCAGGACCTGTCACCATATTTGGTTTTGGATTTGACCCCTGTATGAACATATAAGTATTCTAAAGCTTCCAACCAAAAAAAAGTAGTTACTTATTTTATAAATTTTTTTTAAAACCAGAACTGTGTTTGGAAACTTCTTATTCTTTACTTCTTTACTATTTTTTAAAGTTGTAGCCGAAAAATATGATATTATGTACATATGCATGCAACCATGCAAAATTATAATCTGTTACAATGGTAAATATACCAGACACGTTTCATGAATGTTCTTTTTAACTAAACGAATCGGCAGTTCTCAAAATGAGACAGATTAAACATCAAAGTACAGCTATTAATAGTAACACTTTACCATCTTCATTTACACAACAAATTTTATGTGTAAAGGTGGTAAACATGGTAAACTTAGTTTACATACAAAATCTGACAATTTATTTACACATATTATACACTTTTACCACGTTTACCATGAGCATGGATACCCCTATAGTGCTCTATTTTAATTGCAAATGAGCAAAGAGAAAAGACACACAGCAATGTGATGTGATCAATGAAAGAAGTTTAATAAAAATGAGAGATAAATAAATTTAAAACAATAATAAATATCAAAGATATGCAAATTTATGTTCATAGGTCTGTTTCCATTTGCACTTCAACGGAAATATATTCAAGGATAGAACTTATTTTTCTTATAAACATAAGTTAATCGTCTATTTTGAAAGTGGTAAATCTCCATTTTCTAAAAAACGGGATAACGTCTGCAAACATCTTAATGGATATACATAATTAAATAAGAAACATTCCTTCCTTTTTTTAAAATGGTTCAAGTCCAATTTAAAATTTTGCGTTTCTAATGTGCAAACAGCATAACACCTACGACGACGACGGTAACTAATAATAACTTAAATGTAAAGTTTGTAAATAATTAAGATTTTATTTTTAAATCTCAGAAGCAAGGACTTGCGACCGAGTAGTGTACATTTTACTTATTCAATATTGGTCTGATTGTAATATAAAATATTCTTATATTCAGCTTTCAGTCCACTCATTCAGCTCTCAAAGCACGATCATCAATTTTGGGTTGTATATTATTTATTTTGTTTGTCGTTCTTATCAAGCTGTACATATGAGCAAAATGTTTTTGTTCAAGTGGCTGTCTGATAGTGATAAGTCAACTGTTACAAATAAAAATAAAAACACAAAGTAGAAGTATAGATTATTTTTCTCTTGCAATTATTATTATTTTATAGACATAGCAATAGTTGCATTTATTTTAATGTAAACTAAAAGATAAACAGAACACAGATCCAGTGTCTTGCCAACTAAGTGTGGCAAATGTTGTTGTGCGTCTTATCGTCTGAACTAAAAATAATATAATGAAACAGTAGGTATATATAACTGACAAAACCACATTTGTGGATAGAAACATCTTATTGTACGAATACGATTCGCTGTGTGATGTGACACATTTAATTTTTGTTTTCAATTTTCATTGTAATTTACATTCAAATTAAATTAATAACTTACTTTTTCGAGCCCCTACAGGTCGGTGTAGCGTGTTGTTTTCTTTTTATTTCAATCAAAGCATCAAAGTTCAACTGAAATTAGCTCTCTGTCACAGTTTGAAAATAAATGTACGAAAATAAACTCGTCACTCGAGTAAACATTTCGTGAAAAAGATACAAATAAAAGTAATCAAATTGTTCGTATTATCTGAATCCCACCCTATCTTTGTTCTCGAGCTTTTATTTGATGTGAACACATAAACAATACTATTGTCCGATTCGACAGTACAATAATCTCCTATGTCTAGCAATTTTTTTCCCAAACACTTACTTTAAACGGTACCCTTTGTTTTTGATTCGGCTCTACATCCCAACAAGGTAGTTTATAAGTTATTAATGTTTTTAGTTCTTGAAGATTGTTTGTTTTTATTAGTATAGCAACATGAAAATTCGATTAGCTATTTTTTTCAAAACTTAAAATATGTTTTGCTTTACTCAAAATTCCATTTCATTAATATTTATGTATGTAGTTTTTTCTTTGATAAGTTGTGTTTAGTTGAGGTAAAAGTGCATATACCTATTAATATAAAGATACGTAGGTATGTACATACATATATGTAACATCGTTTAAAACAAAACACACATATTATTTAACATTTAATACTTCCTAAGAAATAAAAACAGTTAACGAGTTTCTAATTCCTAATTTCTTAAACTAATAAATTTGTTAAGTTAAATAATTATTAAGACCAAGGGAAAGCTTCCAAATTTGTTCTTATCGCAGTTTTTCATTTCAAGTTTTTCTATAAATGTGGGAAAGAATATATGTAGATCATGGCTCAAGTATTCTTTACCAACTTCTAGTCGAAATAAGAGTTATAAACCATATTAATCATTGAACTCTGTATAAAAGAAATCGAATCGATTGTGCTTTATACAATTTTTTAAAAATTTGAATCAATTGAACAAAAACTGAATGAAATTGAAAATTGAATGGAAATACAACTTAAACCAAAATTAACTTTTCTATAGTCTTTTTGTTTCATTTCATATCGAATAAAATAGTGGTTTTAACTTAAAACATAATTTTATATTTCAGAGTGCTTTTAAGCAATATAATATGGAAGAACTTAAATTAGATCACGTCTCTCTAGTGATTGGTTACCATCCCCGCTACTTAGAACACTTCTTACGAACACAAGACTTCATAATGCGTGGAGATGGACCTCTTCCATACGATTATAGATACTATTTGGCAATAATTGTAAGTATATTTAAATATTTATGTATTTAAACAAAAAATGCTAATTTTGCGCATAACCTTTTCTTCAAGTTTTAGTATACATACATAAATTAGAGTCTAACAGATTTTTATCTATTTAGGCTGCCGCTCGTCACCAATGTCCATATTTAGTTAAAATGTATGAAAAGGAATTTCTCGATCAAGGTGGAGACAAAAGGTGGCTGAGTGGACTAGATTGTATTCCACCAAAATTACGTGCCATATATGATATGAACAAAATCTTAGCTCATAGGCCTTGGTTGTTACGCCAGGAACATATTGAAGTAAGTAACATAAGAAATTAAATAAATATATTTATGCAATAATGTATGTATGTACCTAGTGTCTTACCAAAGGAAAAAGCAGTTGGTCCGTTTCGGAGGTAGTTCATGCTATGGTATTACTCTCCCACTTCCATTCATTATCTTCATTTGTGTTCTCGTGTGGCCTCACACAACAGTTAGACAGCCATTCTAGTCCAAAGTCAACATCTCCAACTCAAAAGACTGTCCTAAGTAATTTATCCATCGACAACAATAATGTCATGGATTTGAAATTGACATCGAACAAAAATTTAGATACAAATTCACCAACTGTTGATGGAAAAAATGGTCTTAGTTCAAATGGTAAAAACATATTTTTGTGCTTATTCTTTATTTATTATTCTAATCCAATACTTGATAGCTGCAATTCAAGATAAATCAGGAGTAAGTGTGGAAGCCTTAATGGAACGCATGAAAGTTCTATCTGAAAGACCTGATGAATGCAGCGAAGCTGAGTTAAGTAATCGTTTTAAAAGTGTCGAGCTTCAAACAGCAGAACTACCTTCTGCACCACTTGAGAAATCAATTGAGGTACCTCCAATTATAAGTCACTACGTTGAAGATCCTAATTTTACATATCAAGATTTTGCACGCCGTGGGGGTGAAAATATACCTAATACCTTTAGGATTCAGGATTATTCCTGGGATGATCACGGTTATTCACTAGTAAATGGGTAAGCATGAAAACCTTAGTTATAAGATTTATTTTTTATTGATAATTGCATTTGTAGGTTGTATGATGATGTAGGTTATTTGTTGGATAATAAATTTCGTGTTGCATATAATCTAACCTACTTTACAATGGGTGGAAACAAAAATGTGGACACATCTAAATTTAGACGTGCTATTTGGAATTACATCCAATGCATATATGGCATAAGACACGACGATTATGATTATGGTGAAGTAAATCAAGTAAGTTTTTGAATGTACATACCTACATATACAGGGTGACCCGTAATTAATTCCCATGACCCCTTTCAAGAAAAAAAAAATACTTGTAAACACTATTTCAAATGAGAGGTCAAAGGATTCACCATTTACACTGATTTTGATAGATGTCCAGAATTGAACCAAAAAGAAAAAGCTAATGATATTCATATTACCTTTAATACGTGTACTGAGATAGCAGAAGTTATGACCGCTAAGAAAATAAATGATAAGAATATTTCTTTCAAACAATTTTCATAAAAAATTATGTCGTTTTTTCAAGAATAGCCAGATTGAATGATTAGGTGGTCAGTTCACAAGTTTGGTCAATGTATGCAAGATTAGACCTGACATGAAAGTTCACGATTAATATGTGTAGGTAAATCCCAGATCAAATCTCCGATATATAAATGATACGATGATAAACTAATGGTCTGATGTTCTGAAAACTCCGTGGGCGGTTCTACCACTTTCCACTTGTTTGTCCGACAAACTTTTTTGGAAATTGTTTATACAGAACTTTTTTTTTTTTGATAAATGTTTTGTGACCAATTTGTTTTTTTAGTTTTTTTTTTGTTATGTTTGGTTTTTAGACAAATAAAAAAAACGGGTAGAGCTACGGCCCTTAAAGCACTATAAACCAAGTTTTAAGGAAATCCAACTCCATAGTACCAACAGTCGAAAGTTAAAAAAATATACTAGGATACTACTCGTGAAATATTTTTAATATACTTTTTTCTGCTACCACTATTTTCAGACTATCCATTAATTACGCGACAACCTGTATATTCTTTAAACAAATAAAAGTAGATTTTGGGAAAATTGCTAGCAACTTTATTACAAAACAAACTCTTTGTTGATGGCCTTATATGTTAATAATAATGATTTAGATTTCAAGATAACTTAAGTTAGTTAGTCATGTACAAAATTTAATATAATTAAATAATCAAAAAAAAAACCGATATGAAAGAGAATTTTTTATGACTTAACGGGCCAGGTTTTTTTTGAGTTGGTTTTATGGCTTAATTTTGTATTTTCAACAAAATTTCAGCTTCTTGATCGTCCTTTGAAAATGTTTATAAAAACCGCTTGCTGTTTTCCTGAAAGGATTACAAAGAAGGATTATGACAATATACTCATGGAGCTCTTAGACAGTGAAAAGGTAAGGTAAACATTGTAATAATACAAATCTAATTAGTACAATTTATCTATTTTGCTTATTTCAAGGTTCACGTAAACTTAATGATTATGGAAGCGAGGAACCAAGCTGAACTGCTTTATGCATTGCGCGAAATAATGCGTTACATGACATGATCTCATCTATTAAATAAGCTATGTTTTATATTGCATTGCTACCATATTCATTTAAGGACCTCGAAATGCAAAATTGTTGTTTCAGTAAGATAACAATTAGTTTCAGATACTTACTGCGGTTCTAATGCATAATTTAATGTTTTGTATTCATCATAATGATAAAATTTTAAAGCCCTACTGATCACGTACATATTCTGTGTTAACAATTCGACCAAAAATTCTAAAAAAAAGAACGAGTAGTTAAGTAAAATTCAATGCATTTTTAAGTTTTATCCAAGCTAAGAGATTCACTTTATTTTTTATCTAATCACACTGAATTGTATCATATTGTTTAAAAAGAAAATGCTACCCTGAACCCCACCAGTTCGTTTAGTTCATAACATATAGAACATAAACATTTTAAACTATTTAGTATTCAAATCGTTTAAATTTTAAAACATAAAATTCATCCCCAAAACTCACATCTTAGTCACTTTGTTTTTGAATTGTGACAAAAGCAATAGTAATCGTTTCTGTTTCTGTGTTATGAATTTCTGTTATGGTTGTTTTTTTAACACCATCTTTAACTTCGTCTTTTACTATAGCTTTTAAAATTAAGTCGCGAATATACACCGGGGACATAAAGCTGCATCATGATGTTACTAACATATGTATGAAATATCGAAAATATGAGTTAATATTTTATTAACTCTAGATTATATTTAAAAGCCAAATAAAAATTAAGTTAATTTTAAAAAATCATTGTTAGGTAAAAAAAAACGTGTTGACTGATTTTTTATTCATAGATTTATAAGAAGTTATTATTTTCTGTTGTAATTGTTATAAATATCATGTTAATTTTTATCAATTCAAAGAAAATTTAATAAAATTACGAAGCAATAATGTTATAAACCGTATGTTAAATGTGTTTCAATTGATGAATCGCCCGTTACCACTCTTTAATAAATGTGTGTGAAGGGTATAGAAAAATAAAAAAAAGGTGGTTGCACATACTTGGACATATGTATATACAGTTACATCGATGTAAAAGTTTGATTTAAATTTTTTTTTTTAAATCAAATACTGTTATTTATTAAATTTCACTAATACTTGCTTCTAGCTCGGAATACCTAAACCGCACTAAACTCCAAACCTGCTCGTACGGCATTCGCATTTCTTTCGTACTTATTTCGCAAGGATTTGAAATGTGAAGAATCCCAAATCCGTTAACCTTTGGAGCATATAGTTCTCCAATAAAAGTTTAGGGCAAATTATTGTTTTATATTCAAAAGGCACTGGTTATTTGGTGACATCTTCGTGATTACCCGTTCGTGGATGGTGAGGCAACGTAATTGCAGTGCATTTGTGACGTAGTAGTGCTCCAATTCACGCAACATATTAATAGGTCTGTTCGATGTTTGCACTGGGTCACCCTGAATCTGCTCTGCCCTTTTTTTGACCTGTATTCGATGTGAGCCCGAAGCGAGGGAAAGGTAATGAAAGTTATTACAAACAAGATATAAAGCTTTTTAGTAAGGTTTATTTATGTAAAAAAAATTTAGTAACCAATAGTTGCGATTGATGGCTAGTTATTTGACTTTCATTATTTTATTTTTAACTTTTTTTTTCATTGATTAACAAAATACAGAATATTCAGTTTATATTTTGTAAACAGTATGTATTTGGTCCAATTAATATATTTTGCATCAGTTTCTGAAGGTTTATTTATATAAAACAGTTGATGGATATTTATTTTTAAAGAAAAAAAAAACCATAATATGTATTTATATTTACAATTTTGCAACAAATTAAACAATTTAACAGTTAGAATAAACAGAATAGAATAGATAACAAATTTTAAATTCTCTTAGTACCATTGGATTCTTTAGATTGATTGCTTTAGGAAAAAACTAATTAACGCTCGGTATTTTAAGGTTTGATTAAATTGATTAATGCACAATAGTTAATTGTTTCATAAAAAATATTTTTTTTTAAAACATTTTCAAAATTATTCTAAGTACAATAATTAATGAACTAAACTTTTATCCCAGTCAGTAAAACATTAGTTTTTATACTCATTTTCGTACAAACTAGTACCTTTTTTGTTGTTAATTTGTGACAATATTTGGAAGGAAAAAATACAATATGTTACTGAAATATATTTAACGCGATTCATTATCCCGATCTATACTAAACGTCTAATAATATATTTGATAAAAAATACAATAAATATCACTTAAATTCTTCTCTAATTATTTAATTTTCAAATTACAAATTCTTTCAAATTAAAAAAAAGTCATAAGGTGCAGTGAGAACATAGAAACACACAAGCGCACAAAATTGCTGTAATTGACAATAATTAAAGAAAAACCGTATATTTTTCGAAATTGACCTATGTTGCAGATCGCCTGGGCGAAGAGGTAAGAACTTTTTCTTTGGCCTTTTCTTGCTCTTCCTGGAAGAATATTTTTGTTATAACTATGTCACCAGTACTTAAGGTTTGTGAAGATGCATCGGCCTTTTCAATTGGTTTCTGGTCAGTATTGGTACGAAAGATTGGTGAAAAGCTTGGTTCGTTAATACAGTTGCAATTTTTAATACTAAAAGAAAAAAAAAAGAGTAGAATAAATTGGACTTAAGAAATTGTGGTTGATTATTACATAGTAAACTTTCAATTTGTATATAATTTAAGGGAGTGACTCCAGACATGCCAATTAAACAACTCTGTTCATAAAAGTACATTTTATGAGGCCCCATGTTCCAGGACTCTTTGCTAGTGGCTGTATTTGGGATACCCAGTTTTTTTTTTTTTCAAGCCGCGCGAAACATATTCATAAACGCACATTTCGAATCTGTTATAAATTGGCATTTCTCTAATCACAACCATTTATTAAAACATGTAAATATGTATATACATAATTAGAATGACACTTAAGAGACTTACTTTTTAGATTTTTCTCTAACAATTTGAAGATTCTCTGTTGTCGCAACGTTTGAACCCAATTGTTCAGTGATTGAATTAGACGTGATAATCTTTCAAGAAAAAAGATCAAGAAAGTTTTTTTCATATTAGTTAGATTTGATATAAATTGATAATAGTTTATATATATATATATATGTACATAATAAGAGTATTCATGAAAACCCGTGAGCTTTCCGATAGGATAAAATTGTAAAGTTTATCAGACATGTAACATGAAAATTATTTGTTTCAATTTTGTTCAAAGTTAAAAAAAAAACACTTTAATAGTAAGAACGATGTATGCATACGCATTTATATCGGAAAGTTTGATTTGTTGGAAAAACTTCCCATATAAATGTTCCTCAAAATGAGAAAAAAAGTGATTGCGTCTTTTTAATAAAAAAAAAATAATAAATTATTCAAAATGGAGCAAACAAAATTGTATTTAATAAAGTAAAGTAATTCACAAGTTGAACAGAGCTTGGAAATTTGCCGAAAAATTATAATTTTCGAACATACGCCTGGTTTTTATCTTTGAATACTCGGAACTGACATTTTTTTTAATTTCATGTCAATTCCAAGTATTGAAGCATTTCATTTTTAATAAATTTTTTTAATAATAAATTAAAGAAACACTTTTGAATATTTGTTTTTCCGAACGAAACAAACCTTTAAATTCAGTTTTAGAGAAATGTCAAATATTTTTATAGTGTATGCATGTTTGTGTAAATTCTTCTAAAAATGAAAAAAAATCGACTAATAACGTCGAGACATTATTGCAATAGCATAGTAAATATTGGAAAGTTTAAAACATCGGAAATGACCATCAATATTTGTATGAGAAATGTTTTACAATAAACCGAAATATTTCCTTCAGAAATTCGTGTTGTAATCAAAAAGAATATAGTAACCGTGGAATTTTTTTTTGCAATAGTGTCGTTATTTTTTTTTATTGGAATATGTACTCGTATATAAAATAATATTATTAATTACATATATTTTTGTAATGTAAAATAAACAAAATAATTTCCTTCGACAGAATGAACTGAACTTTGTACATTTAAGCAAACTAGTTTTAAAGGTCGTTCATGAAACGCTTAAATATTAAAATCTGGAAAAGTTTAGAATTATGCCTTCAATATATGTATTGTATATTTATGAAATAAGGGTACGATTTATTTTTCAAATTGCAGAGTTTTTCTTTTCGCAATTCTATTCGCAATTTAAAAAAATCTCACTCTAACGTTCATGTATTACCTGATCACTGGGCAAAAGCGTTGCTGCTGAAAGAATAGCTTCTAATTTATCGATTCTTGATAATCGATCCATAGAGCTGTTTGATAAAATTTCGTCCATCATTTGCATCGACTCCGTCAAGCTAGGAGGTTCAGAGTTCATACGTGGTGAAAATGTTCCAGTGAGTGAATTATCGGATGGCACACTATCTAGGCTTGGAAAATTATCGTTCTCTACATTCTCCTGATCATCGTCTGAGTCACTGTGTTCCCTGAAAAGTAAAAGACAATTTAAATAAAAAGAAAATAATTTTATATTTTTTTTTGCTCTCGAAAGTTTGCAAAAATACCAACTGATGACAGAATCAAATATTAGAATATAATTACATACCATTTTTTAAAAATTAATAACCTCGAAAACACCGAAAAATCAAACCAACAAAATTTTTTGTCATTTTTAGCATTAGAACATTTGAAATTACATATGTGTGTATGAAGTTTAAACATCATATTTCAATTTACTTGTTTGCCTAACCGTAACGTAAAAATAAGCAGTTTTTACTATTATATTGCTGCTTTATGTACTTATGTATGTTATTTTTATATCAAAGTTTACCTGTTTTGATTGTTAATGTTTTCCATTTTTTCCAACTTTTTCGCGACTTTATAGAAACCCTTCAACCGTTCTTTTTCATCTTCAGTGAGGTCCATATACCTGTTTTTTAAGAAAATGAATTATATTTAAAATAAAAGAGAAACCATAAGAGATATCATAAGAGGAATCAAAAGAGTAACTATTAAAGTAAACAAAAACTCTTTACCGAAGCAATCTTATTTCTCTGTTACTGAGAACAATACTTTTATTTGTTTGCCCCAGTTTTTGTTTAAGATCTGCAACTTCGCTACTTATTTTTCTTTGTTTCTTTCGAATTTTAACCTCAGTTGGTTTTATTTGCATCAGAATCTGCTCAGTACATAGTTCAGAAAATAATTGTTGATTTTCTGGTTTTATTTGTCTAAAAAAATTAAAATGATTTTTATTAAAGTTCAAAACCTTTGAAACTGTTTAAAATATCTACCTCGCCAAATTACAATACAACTGATCATTAATTAATACCAATACATCGCCTGCTGCATACAAAAGCATATCTCGAGAGAGCGGTCTGTTAGCCCAATATTTTTGGTCGCGACGATACACATTTTTTAGTTGGTCTTTAATTGGATTAATCGGCGCATTGTACAACTCACACAATGAGTTTAAAGATATATATTTTGCCTTATATACTTGTTTCCCACTATCCTGCAATTGAACAACCGCATGCGCAGCTTGGGTATCAAAAACGTTTCTTAACAGCACTCCGAACTGTGAATACATATTAACCGAGTCGTTGCGACAATCATGAATGACTTTGATAACACAATCGTGTTCGAGAAGATTTTTCAGTCCACCGTCCGATACCAGCTCGGGACAGGTCAGAACATCGAAAATAAATGCTTCTCCTCTTGTGGTACCAATCTCTATAAGTGTAATCTCGCCTTTTACACCTAAGTTGATACCCTCACAGTCTACAGAAATGACAACACTTTGGTTCTTCTGTGCAAACTTGAGAATAGCATCAGTCACAAAGAGACTTTCTTTTATTGTAGAAATTACTCGAGTGTTTTGTAGAATCTTTATTTTCCATGTGTCGCCTACGAAATAATTGTGACTAGGTGAATGAGCTGGACTATATTGTTGGACCTGTTGCTGTTGTTGGGGAACGTATCCAATTCCTGACTTAGCGTGCTCACCAAGAGCAGCCATTGACTGTTTATCTTTCTCAAAGTTTTCTGCAAGGGTCCTAATAACTAAATTGTTAATTCGCTGCTTAAGTGTTTGGTTCTGGCTGTTAACTCTTTCAGGGACCATTGGTTGTTGGGAATGAACTGTAGGAAGTATAGGATTCGGTGTGTTCTGTATACCACCCGTACCATAATATGAGCTAGTAGAAGGGCTGGGACAGTTTCTTTCGCAAAGATTTTCAATTTGTATTTCTGAAGACATTACAAAGCTTTCACATCCACTATTGGGCTCAACTCTTGATGATAAAACGCTGTTTGTAGATAAATTTGAAACAGGTTCGTTCAACTTAAAGTTTGGCACTATGGTGTTATTATTGGAATTATTACTGTAATTCGAATTGTGGCTTACACTACGGAATACTGGTGAGTGGATTCGTTGTTGCTGTACGGGAGATGAAGCGTTTAGTTGAGTATTCGTTTGATTATTGTTAACTATATTATTAATTGCATTATATTGTTCTCTTGACTTTGCTTGAGCCTGCTGTATATGAGAATCAGAGAGTTTTGGCTTTTGTAGTAGGGTGACTAGATTTGCTTGTATATTAAAACAATCAGAGAAAAGTCGAAGAAAAGTTGTTAGATCGCTAGGCGTTTTAAACATCTTGAGCCATTGTTCTTGAGGGAACTTTGACGTCACAAGATGAAAAAGCTGATCGACGAGAATGGGACCCTTAACTTCAATGCACTGAGCAAAAAAATCGAGCATTTGTTGGGTTCCCTTAGTATCAATATATGTTTGAGGCAAATGCAAACGTTCCGATGCTGGAAGATCGTCCATATTTTCACAACCGACAATAATCACGTGATCATTTACTACTTTAAATGTGTCGGGGTGTTTTATGAGAAAATCAGTGAATTCCTTGATATGTTGACCTGGAGAAACAACAATTCAGTTGTGTTATATTGATGCAAAAAATATATATTTAACCAAATTTTGACTAACCTGAGATGTGTCTTACTTGTGGTGACGCTTGACTACGATGACCGAGAAGACTTTTTACTGGAACTTCAACACCTATTCCATATTGAAGCATTTTGTTTTTAAAGTAGTCCTTTGCCTCTTGAATGTAGTCTCGACGACCTGCATAGCTGCCGCTTGCTTCATCGGTAATTGTTTGATATGAATTAACTTGAACATAATCGCCATCAACCAGAAAAATCGAAGGATACTGCGCCAAAAATTTTTTCAGACCTAAAATGGAGGTTGTGTATTCGTATTGTGTATGTATTTCTCTACTGGGTAATAAGATTTTTCTTAATAAAGACGATAACAGATTATTTATAAAAAAGAATGCCAAAAGGCGTTTCTGCATTAAGTTCAAGTTCAAACGACATAAATTATTATTAAAAAAATACTTCAATTTGTGCACTGATTGTCAGATTAAATGATGAAGACTTCTAGTCTCGCCTGATTCTTTCTTGGATGGCAAAAGTTAATTACGTATAATTATCATGAGTAAGCTTAATTTGATGTAGAAATGGTAACTTATTGATTCAATTAGAACGTGTTTTGAATTCCAGCTCAAAAGTTGGAAAAAGCATTTTTCTGCCCGAATACCCACTGTACCTCCCCGGGGAGAAGAAATCTTTATAACTATCAATGCACTGAAGAACAACAAAACGATTGGACTTGACGGTAATTTCCGCGGAGCTTTAACGACCTGCGAAAACAACATCCTGCAACCACACCACTTCAACGACTATTCATCGAATTCGAGAAAGCGTTCGACAGTGAAGCGCAATAGGGCATCCTAGTAAAATTGATTGCTATTATCTATATAGAGTTTCTGCATACCATCCTGGCCAAGGCCAAGAGTACCCATCACGTCAAAATTGGGATCTATATTAGTCCCTAGCAAAAGAATCGGTGAAGAAACATAATTATTAGTTAAAAAACTTTAAAATTGACGAAAACGTATAAATATCACATTACTTGAATTTTTTTTTATATTTTGGCTAAACAACACTATATTTAAAACTATATTTAATAAAACCAATGAGTTTTTTCTTAAATAGATTTACATTTATCAAGACTATATAATGATGAAAGAAATGTCACTTTCGTAGCTTACAGATCAATTCCTCAAAAACAAAAAGGATCAACTTTGGAGCTTTCTCATCTGTTCAAGTAAATACTAGATGGGATGGTAAAACGTTCACAAATAGATGTCTGCGAAACATCTTGAGGATTGTCTGACCTAATGATGATCTTCATACGAGAACAGGACTGGGACCCATTGACAGTGGATTGGCCACATGCTTGAAAGAGTAACGAGTGCATTGAAAGCCTAAAATTTAAGTGGTACCATCTCACACAGGCAGACAAGTGGGCCGACCTACAAGCATTTGGTGTTTCGACATCGATGTGTCGATATAGTTTCACTGTGTTTCATCTACACAAAACAAACCACAAATCGATGAAATTGAATCGATAAAATTGTATCGACAAATCAAACGAGAATAGTGCGGTTGTTTTATTCATTTTTGTTCATATAAATATTTGTCATACTCCTTTTCATTTTCCCCAAGCCCAAATTGTTTTTGAATTTTAATTATAACAAATAATACCATTTTGAAAATAATTTTGTTCAATTTTGTTAAAACGAAAAATAAAATTTCTTTGATAATTACCACGATCAAATTTGTATTCAAATCGATCTGTATTGATTTTATTATTGTAATTTCAGCTGTAGATTCGAATCTCAAGCTTTTTAAGTTTTGTTCTGATAGTTAAAGAATATTTTGTGTAAATAGGTAGTCCCTTAAATTTATAAGTGCTCGATGGTAACCGACTTAGATTCGTATACTCAAGTCAAAATCATATACATATTACAATTGTGAAAAAAATAGTTTGAAAGACCACCTTTTTTACATTCATTAACGTCAAAAAACAGTTATCTCCACGACACGCATCAAATATGTTTTAATTTATTTTAATGGTTTTAAGAAATGTATTACTTACCCGACTGACTTCCACCTGCAATCTGACGCATTTCTTTCGTAAATTCCTTCGCTCCGAATTGACAACTGAGATCATGGACAGTACGTGGTTCTCCTTTGTCCAAAAGTCTTTCAAGAAAGAACAACAGAGTCATATTTCTTGCCATTTCATATTCCATAGACTCCATGTTGCGCAACTTATTTATTCAAATGGGTAATTTTATTGATATATCTGATATCTGTTTTATTCGGATACTATTATTTGGTGGAAATTAATTTGTATTTAAAGTATGATCGTATTTATGCGTTCATGTTCATGTTAAGTAACCAAAAAAAAAAAAAAGTACCCACCTGATTTTTAAAGGAACCTAATTAAATTTTCCTATAACTTGCCCTATTTTCTTAAGTTTCTGAATTAGAAAGAAAGTGAAATCAGAATGGGTAGGTGTAATTATTATAAGTATTATCTTCTCGAATTCCAGCAACTAGATTCTCTTCAATCCTTTTTGGTTTTAGCGAATTAATTCGAAAACACAGTCTTCAGAGTTCAGAAAGTTATATGTAAATAATTAACAATATTGATATGTAGTATAGGTGTATAACCGTTTGTAGCCAGCGATGATAATAAAATGGAATGAAATCTTGCTTAATAATTTTATAAGGTCGCGCGAAAAATTATACAACTATTTCGCTAAAACTTAAGACCGAAACCCATTAAAGTCCGAAGAGCTTTAATAATACGTATAAATCGTAGTCTACCTTCGTTTTCACGATATAATTAAGAATTTATTTGAAAATGGTTTTTTTAAGCAAGGTGCAAAAAATTGCAAAAAGGCAAATCTCTTGAGTCTTGACACAACTCTTTTTCTACTTCATTTGAATAATATTTTCTTATTACTTATTTTCACACAAGATTAAAAAATCCATCTTTTTATAAGAACTAGAAACCGAATTAAATTAAAGTAGTCATGAATATCATTACTTTATTCGATTAATATTTAATTTGAAAAGAATTTTTTTCGAGAAAAAATGTGAAGTTATTACAACTTTAACAAACGTCACAAAAATTTTAGTAACAACACACTCAGGAATGCGACAAGTTCTAAAAAATAAATTTTAATTCACAACTCACAAAGTGCATGGCTCGTCGCCATTATGAATTCCAATGGAAGTTTAGCGCTTAGCTGATTCATTTAAGTCGTTCAGCACCGAACGAATGAAAAAACATTTCTCTTCTCGCGTTCAAATCTTCAAATCCACATATTATATGTGTACTGTGTGGGCATTGTATATAAATTTGCATAGTACCATTGTATAAGAAATCTATAGTACTCTCATCAGCACGTTCCACAAAGCTATGTTGTGTGGTCGTTTGAGGGCACACTTGTTTATACACCATTGTCAATGACCAACCACGAAGAAAACAAAAACAAGAATTATTTGAGGTTAAACACGCGCGAACAATTCATTCGTTGTAGTGTGGATGGTATGTGGAACGCGAATAGAGTTTGACAATTCGTAACAAAAAATTGCAATTCGCGACGAACAATTATATTTATCTCTGATTTTAACAATTTAAATGCTAATTTATTATCTTAGCATTTAAATAAATAAGGTTTCTATAATTTTTTTCTGGATATTATGCAGAATTTTGGTTTAGGAACGTTTTAAATCCAATTTGTTCGTTCATTCGTCGTTCGTTGGTCGCTCTCATGTGAAAAGTGCTTTAGAGTATATATAATATGGAGTGCTTGTTCCTATATCAAATACATTGTAACGGCAGAAGCACAGATAGGAGGCGCTAGTATCTACTTTCTTACAGTTTCGGGAAGCACCAGCGTGGACCTGTCAAACTTCAATCATAGTTTTTTTTTGTATTTTTTTGAAGAGGGATGGAAATTAAAAAAAATTAAATTCTGCAGAGGGATAACCACTAATCAGTGGGGCTAACGCACTCTTATTCGAGGTCCACGCTTTTGCTTCCCGAAATTAGTGAAACTAGCGTTTGAACAAAGCACTGCATGTTATATATGCTCTAAGATTTAAGTATTTAGTATTTATTTGAAAAGCTAACGCTGTACATCATGATAACTTATAGCTAGTACAGGAATAATTTATAAAGAAAACAAAAATATTAATTTATGAATGGAAAACTTAAAATTAAGAATTAAAAACTAAAATTACAAAGAAATAACAATAAAAAGAAAGAGATATTAATAAAATAAACTTAAATTTATTTAGTTAATAATAAAAAAAAAATAAAAAACAAAAAAAAAAAAATCGCACCCAAAACATTAAAAGAAAATAACAAAAATAAAAAAATTAAGTTATCATATACGAAGCTAAAATAAAAATAGCTTATCAGACGACTATGAATGACGTGAATATATTTTGTTTTCATTTTTCCGTTCTCATCTGACATATATATATTATATGTATATAATATGGAGTGCTTGTTCGTATCCCTAATATTGTATTACTTAAGATTAAAACTACTACAGGGCATTGTATATAAAACCTATAGTACTATCATCACGATGGTTTTTGTGTTGTGGGGTGTGGTCGTTTGAGGGCGCACTTGTTTATACACAGAAACAGCAACCAGAAAATTAGTTAGGGGTGTGATCGCTAGGTGGCCGACGTGTGGAACGTGTTCATGAGAGTACTATGCAAATTTATATACAATGTACAGGGGCATTGTATTGTATTGTAAATTAGTTAGGGGTGTGATCGCTAGGTGGCCGACGTGTGGAACGTGTTCATGAGAGTACTATGCAAATTTATATACAATGTACAGGGAGCCTTTTGTTTTATCTTCATAACAGCGGAGTATTTGACAACAACTGTAAAAAATTACTCGCACTGTGAAATACTTTCAAATACACCCAAACAAAAAATTAATTATTCAAATTAATTAAAATGAAGAATAGCTGAAAGCAAATGCGAACACATGAATTTTATTTGTTTATTTATTAATAGCATTTTTTTACACATACGAAGCGAAAATAAAAATAGCTTGTCAGACGACTATGAATATGCGCAAACAACTGCTTGTCAAACCATGTTGGATGGGTTTCAAAAAATTCTGAAAACTTGCTTGCTTGTCAAACAAACAATTCTATGTAAACAGATGTTGTCCAAAATTTGTTTCGTGAACACGAAATACAAGTAGGAAGTACAAAATATAAATAAATGACGTGAATATATTTTTTTTTTCATTTTTCCGTTCTCATCTGACATCTACAAAAATGTCATATAAATTGATGTTTTACAACCTCTGTAGTTATTTTAGGCAAATTTGCGCTCAGCGTTCAGTTTTTTTTCAATCAAGTTTTACAACACTAATGTTGTACAACTTCTTAAACCCCCTTTCAGAACTCAATGCCCTTCACTATAGCTGCGACTGTCAAAAACGTCATTTTTTTTTTTGTTTTATTTCGTTTTAGTATCGGTGTGTTTAGTCTATTACACTGGTTTACAGGAAAAAAAGTTTTTCTAAACGAAAATATTAGGGAAAAACTTTTATTAAAACTCCCATCATTGCAATAAACAAAAGTGAATTTAGTCGGAATTAATCAATTTAATTATTTTGTAGTAGGTACTCAATTAAAGTGATCACAGTAAAAATATGGATGACATTAAACTTGCGAAGGTAATGTTTTTTTTTTCTTTAAGTATCTATGTGCATGCATATTATTACTAAAACAATATTTCATAAACCAATAATCTTGTTTTTATACAAACAAATCTGTTTTTATCAAATGTAATTGAACATTTTTCTTCAGCAACATTTTCACAAAACCTGGTAAAAGAAGTTATGATTAGTTTTTGATTTAAGGATATAGAATATAATGTCACATACACATATTATGAAAGGGGAGAATCAATCCCATTGTTTTTATTCTTGTTTAGATATTCTTTTAAAATAATTTATTTGTAAGTTTTGTAAAAATCGAAAATTTAAGCCATTTCACAAAAAATTATTTTAAACGGGTATCAGGTACAAGATTTCTCTATTGATTTAAATGTTTTTTTTTTAAACTCAGATTCCAAAACAACATAAATATTATGCCCGCATCGAACTTTACTGTAGGTGACCATATAAAAAGTGCAAATACACTAGGTATGTCTTAATAAATAATAAGTGTATTCATATTATGAGTCGTGGTAAGCTTACCAATTGTGTAAAATAAGTTTACGCCAAAGTTTGAATGAACGACTGAATGTCAAATCCCATATAATTTCCTAAATTTAACCAGTGATAGCATGTGTAGCAAAAGGTAAGTTCCTACATACTTATGTAGGTATAGGAAATTTTCTAAATGTAAAAATACTATTTAAACAAGAATAAAAATTACTTCGTCTAAAAATGGTAAAATAGCATAATGCTATAATGTTTATCTTAATCATATTTATGATTTTAAATGCTATAAGAGACATTTCAGTTAAAAAATTGGCCGTAACAAATTGCAATCTTCTGCGACCGACGACCTACTTGTTTTCTTAAATTTTTCTAATTTTAACAATAGAAATTAAGTTTTTTTTACATAGATAGATAAATATGTAAAAATTTCAATTAGAAATTTTCAATTTTCTGATCTTAACTAAAAATTTGAACTCAACAAACGCACAGAGTGCATTTAATTTCAGAAAATACGAATAAAATCAGTATTAAAATGTATGTACCTAGCATAAAAAAAAGTTATATAAAAAGTATGTGTTATAATAAATAATAGTTAACTCCTGCATTAATAGTTAGTCGCACATAGCATTTTAAAAATGGCAGTAGTAAAGGAATTTGGAAACTAGTAATTGATTTGCATTCGAAAACATACATACATTTTAAGACCTAAAGGTTTTCCAATACTGTGCAGACAAATCCATTACAACCATAGAAACCTCTAAGTGAAAATTTTTTGAATGGCTGACGATTTGTTTTCATAATATTGAGTAAATTAGAAGCCCACGTGTTAAAAACAAAATTTTGTGTTGATTCTTGAAATCCATAGCTTAATAAATTAGAATTTATAATTGAAATAAACACTAACTTGAAATGCTACCTACATTTTTTCAGAATAAAATTTTAGCCTACTAAATTTTGAAAAAAAAAACAAAAAAGTATTTTTGTTCGAAGATTTTCAAATTAATATTGAGTAAAATGTTAATATATGAATAACTAATAGTAAACTTTATCCTGCTTTTATTGCGATAGTTAAATTCTTAGACATTGGCCAATGAATGATTGCTTATTTTCGCTAAAAAATATTTATTTCGTCGAAAAGCGAATATGAAAAATTTAGTTAAATATTGAATGGGGATGTTCTTGTTGAACCCAATAACACAATTAGAAAATTAGAATGTTTGATGTTTTTTGTATCCTGTTATTTTATCCACTGTGCGATATGTATTCACGTCAATATTTAAAAAGTGAACATTTCTACAAACCAAGTTACACCTTTTCAAAAATTACTACAGAATAAAAAAGTGTTTCATCTATTAAATTTTGATTATGTGATCTGCAGATTAGTAATATTTAGCATAATCAAATGTCTATAAAGTACATGAATCAATTATCCAAACTAATTATTTTCATCCTATTTCTACGTACATATATATATGTATTTATCTTGACTTTATGAGTATAATTTACTAATTTAAACTAGTAAAGTCGATCAATCTACGAAAGAGTAAAAACAGTAAGCAGAATAAAAACAGTTGGTTTCATTTTAAAGGACCTGCAATTTCTTACAAAAGTGCTATGCATTCAAAACACTTATGTACATCCATTCTAACATCATTTGTATTGAAATAAATATTTTTAGAAAGGAGGCTAAGTGCCCATGTCAGCAAGAAAGTAGAACAAAGGCTTACATTTCCTCCTTTCAAGGGCAAGGAACTTGCAAAATATAACATTTTAAGACTACAGTAGTTTAAAGATCAGGTCAAACATTTATCTGTTCTATATTTGATAAAGGGTACATTAACACATTATCTTATGCGCATGGTAATTCATCAAGTGAAGAAATTAGTGTATATCTACATTATATTTACATATTATGTACATACGTATACCATTAACTAAAAGAAAGTATTTATGATTTAATGTATTTCGAAGAATACAGTACATGTCACTTTTTAAATCTTAACATTAAAAACTATAGAAATATATAATAATTAATAAAGCTTAATGTTTTGGTTAATTTAAGGTACACATATTCAACTGCCTTCTATTGAATACGAACATTTTGCAGTTCTATATTTTTAATAATATATGTATGTATACATGTACGGTACGTATACGTGAATAGTTATCCTTCCCAATAGTGCAAAGTAATGTCTACGTCTGCGTCAGAAAGGGGAAGCTTTTTTGCCTCAACAGCAAAAACTTTCATATCGCGTCTTTCTACTCAGTTATCCTCTAGATGCGTAAAGTGTCAGTCGGAAGAGACTTTCAAAAAAATACGGTTAAAAAAATTGTAAAATCGAAATTATTGTTTTTCTATTATTAAAACTACCCTCATCTACTAACACAGTGGGGGCTTATTCAGTTCAACCAATTCATACAAATGGATTTTACCAAATTCATGAATAAGTTTAACGAAATTGAACGTCAATTATCACCTACATCGGCACTACGTTTAAGCTTTGATAATATATCACCAGAAACGGATGAACCGGACGTAAATAAACGTTTATGGGGAGTTCCAGTTCCTCCTTTTGTTTCCGACAAAGTTGTTTCGTGGATAGAAGAAGAATTTCAAGAGACTCCAATATACTACAATGGAGACAATGTGCTTAAAAAGGTGCGTTACATTTGATAAGTGCTTTTGGCGGTTATAATTAATTGATGTTATTATGCAATGCAAATCTTCTACCTATAACTAATTAATTCGAGTGATAAATTGAACAGACTAAATAAATATCTTTTACTATAATTCTAATAGATTGAATTGATAAGAAACATTTTCGTATGTGATACATGCTTGACCTACCAACACATTAGATTACATATATTATTCAGAAACCTTATCTATATGTATGTATGTTGTGTATCTATCCAGAAAGCAAATAAACAGCGAATATAATTTGCAATGATTTTGTATTGATTTTTAAGGAATCATTTGCCAAAAAACACTTTACTTAAGCCGAGAAACATAGTCAAAATAATTCTTATTAAGAAAATCGAACATCTAAACAATTAATGTCTATTTTGTAATGACTCGTTGAAATTGACCTGTGACGTCATAGAAGGCTTGCAAATGATGGATAGTTATTCTAGGGTTTCTCAAGTTTAATCATCAATTACCTACTTTGAAATGTCCTATTTCCCAGTACTATTGCAACATCATACCTAAATACACTACCTACTTGCTTCTAAAATATAGGATTTTTTTATCAATAAATGGTTTTACTTTGAAATTGAAGTTCATTTGTTATAATTTGTGTATTAAATACATTTTATCATTTTTAGATTTTTCGTTGTAAATGCGATTGTAAAATTCAGTTTCAGAAAAAATGTATTCATATAGTATTTTATGTCGTTCTTTAAAACGGACAGTTTCTATATTCCTGCTATTATAAAATAAAAAATTAAATCGAAATCATTGCATATGAAATTTTCTGTTTTATATTCTTTTTTATCTGTTTTTTAGGGATTTCTATTTACACATTAATTTTTTATAATATATAACTCAGATTTAAAAATATATACTTTTTTTAAAAAGAAACTGGTGTTTTAACTGTAAAATAAGAAACTAAATCCTATAGCCAAATGTCGTATCTTCGTGTTTAAAATTGTCATTTTAACAAGTTTCAACGATGTAAATTTGTTTTGTTTAATATACCTATCCTATTTTACGTGTACTATAAAAAGTGGTTCAAAAAGGCATTATGTTAAATATTTTAAACAATTTTTTTGAATTAAAATTATTTTTAACTTCCATTAAAAATCCGACCTTGCTTTAGAAAAAAAAAACTATTGAAAAGAGCATGAAATAACTGTAAAGCGATTTTCAATATTAATGTTGCTACCAAAAAATACTACCCTTCAAAAAGATATGGTTACTGGTTTATTTAAATTGAATGTAGTAATCTTTCATTTCAAAAATTTGAGGAATTTCAAAAGATTTAAAAATATTGTCCGTGGATTTATTGAAAAATAGAAGATTTTACGGACTTTGGATATTAGTCTATTCTATTACTCCTATTTAACAAAACTTATAAATTAAAATGCAAAACAAATTTAGATCATTGATTTGCTTTAAACTATAACTTTTACTTTTTCCATTAAGTTTTGTTGACCAAAATATTACATAGTAAGTTTACATGTAAGTGTACATTATTCCTTTTTTTTGTATAACTTGTTGCTATTTATTATTTTCAACGCTCCTGACGACTGAGAGGTTGACCGTATTCTTTGTTTCAGCGGGGTGCTAAACAATGCCCTGTATGAAAACGGATTCTTTGTTTTATTCATTTTTATAAAAAGTTCTTGTTAAGAATATGTGATTAAAATTAATCACTTAATAAATTTCAGCTTTGTGTAATTGTTTCTGATGTTCAAAATATTTTTACTGAAAAAATTAAGAGCGACATAATTTTTTCAGTAAACTTAAATAGTTCACTTAATTTAGTTTTTCTAAAGTGCTGTGCTAAAATTCCAATTTAAAAAATTAATCCATAGAACCAAACATATAAAAAAAATATTTATTTATTATTAAGTGTAATAAACGTTTTTTTTTCATATTTAATAAACTATCCCTGATGAAGTCGAGAAATTACGACGAAACGTAGGAAAAAATATGAAGTAATAGATTTTATTTGCATATAAAAGAAAGTGACCATAAAAAGCCTGATTTGACCATAAATATTCAATTTTTTTTATTGTTTTACCAAAAATAAAATTAAATCACTATTCACTATTTTAGTAAAATAAATGTAATTATTTAGATACTAACTATTGTGCTTTTTTCATGACAGGTGGAGAATGTACGGATGATTGATCGTTACAACTCCAAAAATCCGATCATTGGAACTCTTTATTTAACAGCAACTCACCTAATATTTGTTGAACCGGATACAAATAAGGAGACCTGGGTATGTATGTAAAAGTTCTAAGAAAAATATAAAATTATTATCGCTTTGGGGTTTTAAGGGATTTCTCAAACCAAAGTGAAACATCATCTAACAACGCAGAAACAACAATAACAACACTTTGATATAATTAACAAGAACATGTTGCTATTGCTGTTTTCTCGTCATCAGCAAATGTTCTGCTTTGGTTTTATTAATTTTAATATTTAACTCCGTCCGATGTACATATATAAAATAGTGTGGAGCTCCCATATTCTTGAAAGTATAAGAGTATTAGATCTCGTCGTCAAAATTACACTATCAGTTGAAACTCCATTAGTTTTTTAAGGATCATTTACTAAGTAAGTAGAACATAAGGTTTTATGTGTAAGTTTATAATGAGAAAAATGTTGATCATACGAACATAAGAGTATTCTGGAGTAAACTAAACCAGTCATTTGATAGCCACCCAAAGAGGGTTTTCTGTAAAACGGTTTTATTTAGTTTTTCTGAAAACGAAGACTTTGAACTGTTATTACCAATTCAATTTTAAAACTACCAACACCATCGGCATGCCAGTATGATAACGGAATGTGGTAAATTCAAAAAAAAGACATACCATTTATTCAAATCTATAATAGTAAAAAAATAAATTATATTAACTAAGTCAAGTTATTGAGATTATTAGACATTTAACCCAATTTCTCGCATTAAGATAAGCTATTGTCCTGATTGAACGATTTGAAAGCAACTTGCCTTAAATCACATCATAAGATATGACTCAAACCACAGTCCTTTCAAAACTTAAAAAAAAAATGCTTAAATAAGTGCTCCTCTCACATGATTATCTTATTCTGAAACAAAACATCCACTTGGTAAACAACTACACTTTTCATATTTGATACAATTATTTGGGTAAGTAGTATCTACATAGTGTGTACATAATGTATCTATATGTTAATATGATATTCTCCCCACACAAAACATTGTCATCTTTAAAATCTCCCTTCAATCTAAGAAAAATCGATGACCAATATAAGGAATGTGTGTATTATAATATTGCTTCTAAGAAAGAAGAAGAAGAAAGCGAAATAAAATGGAATTAAAATTGGTTTACATACGGTTAATCTAAAACCATTGTTTGTTGGTTTATAATCTAGATTTTTTATGTAAAAAAAATTAAATTATATAACTAATTTTAAAAAATAATTTAGATTTATGTAATATCACAACATTTTTTTTTATTTTTGAAGCGAACCCATCTTCGGACTTAAAAATTAAGTTTTTATGGTGAACTAAAAAGTTTGTAGACGAGATACCTTTAAATGTACAACTTTTTTTAAATTATCCCCGAATTGATAACCAGTAATTTTCTTTCTAAAAAAAATACTAATTACTTTAAAACAAATAATAGACTTCGTTTTTTCTAGTTACCTTAAAAATAAATAGTTAACTAAAAAAGTCTAGTTAGTTATGGTAAATTCAAGTCGCGATGCTACTACTCCTGTTGGATTTACCGGTATAAGAATGCAGATTAGATTATTTCGGGTATGAGGGTATGACTTTGTATTACGTTCTTTTCGATAATTACAAACAAAAAAGTTCTCTAGATATTATTTTTTCCAAAAATTGGAAAAAAGTCTGGCTATCCGGATCTGAATTTGTGTATGGTCTCCCAGTAATAATTATCACGAGTGCGGCCATCTTGAAGTTCTTCTGTGCATAATATGTACGTAGCATAACCCGATTTGTTATGTGTGATGCCTTAATGCCTTAAAACTAGAGTTTTTTTTCACACCAAACTAACTAGACATAAATGTACATTCCTTTATTCCCATTATGGAACATAATCAGAAAAGAAAAATATATTTTTTTAACACAAAACTGTTTTTATAAGAAATATTCAAATGCGAATATTTTATCACATGTGCTGAAAGATATCCAATTGCAGTTAGACATTTGCTATTCACTGTTGTAAACTATGGTGTATACTATGTAAATTGGACTATTGTCTTCTTTTTTTGTTTGTAAACGGGCCCCAGGACTCTGCTGTCACTTTTTCATAAACATACAATAAAAAGAAACTTAAGAATAAACTATGCTTTATTCGAGTCTTTTGTATTCGTATTTTCAATTGCAAGCTCTGTGTAAATAAATTCTTAGTGTTGCCCCGTTTATGTTGAATACCTTTCTTTAAATTAAGATAGAGAGATAAGACCTGAATTTTTATGATTCGGAAATGAGGTTTTAACTTTTATTTTATATTTATTATTTTTGCAACAAAAAACATATTAAACTAAACGCAAATATGAAAAAGCATAAAATACTGTATTTGAATTGCTAAAATAATGCTAAAATGTAGTTTGAGCCAAAAAATGAAGATGCCATTTAAAGTGTCGGAAAAATATGAAAATTGGAAGAAAGAAAATTAAATGGTTAGAGCGGTTTTATTTTCAAAAACAAGTTTTTTTTAAACATAAACAGTCGTAACTTTAAGTAAACTATGAAAGTTTTAACTGAATTCACTTATCATAAAGCTACGTATTTGTGTGATGCTTATACAAATTTATAGAGTTCTGAAAATTAAAAAAAATTGGTGTGCAAGTTTTTAGTATTTAATAATATAATAAGAATAAATTCAAAAAAAAAATGTCCACCTGATTTCATAATATTTAGGTTTCAAAAACAAAAAATTGGTATTTTTTCAAAACTCCAAACAAATATCTTAAGTTATGTTACTGCAAAAAATCCGATTGAATTGGATTTTTGAAAATGGATGGGTATACTAAAAAAATGATTTTTTTTTCTAAAAAAAACTTAAAAATTATGTGTTATTATATGAATGATATTTAAAAAAAAAAACGGTTCCAACGATTTTTGATTGGCTATTCAGTTTTTTTCGTTTTTGGCTTATTTTAGAAAATCAAATAATGACTCATTATTTTTCATTTTTTTTTCTCTAACAATATTTTTGTTTTGATTTTTCTAAAGGCCTTTAACATAGGAGCAAGTTCGTTCAATCCTGGTTGACATTTTTTTTTATAGGAGAAACGTTTCATGGCGAAATATGGAAATATATATGTTTGAGCCATCTGCTATGGTTATCGGTCGAACGATGTGGGAGTTTACACATAAACAATTGAAATATATAGCCCCTTTATTGTTATTAAGCTTTTATTAGTTAATATATGCCAAAAACAAAGGCATTTGTAAATCGTTTAAATCCAGCATTTTTAAAAAAGTAAACATTATTTTTACTTGAAAATGCGTAAAACTTACGTTTCAAATTTATTTAATGCAGGTTCTTCACATGCATATTGCTACAGTAGAAAAGCTTCCCCTTAGTACAACGGGCTCACCATTATTAATTCGATGCAAAACTTTTCTCTCAGTAACATTTGTCATTCCAAAAGATTCCGAATGCCATGATGTCTATACATCCTTAATCAAGCTATTTCAACCAGGTAATAATAGCAGTTTTGATAAATAAACTATCTATAGTAAACTAAATAATTTTTTTTATTTTCATATCAATTTTGTTTTAGTCTCTATAAACAAACTGTATTGTTTTAACTACACACCTACAAAAGATGAGTTTCCTAAAGCAGCTGGATGGGATTTCTTTAAGCTCGAGAATGAATACAAGCGAATGCGAATTCCCAACGACAAATGGACTCTTAGCTCACTTAACCAAAATTATGAGTTATGTGACACATACCCGAGACAAGTCTATGTCCCGGTAGAGGCTACAACAGCTATGTTGATGGGAAGTTCACGTTTTCGGTCAAAAGGACGTTTTCGGTCAAAAGGACGATTACCAGCATTAACGTATTTGCATTCAAATAAGGTTTGTTGAGAACTGTTTTTTTTATTAGCAATCGATTCAAGCACAAATGGTAAAATTAGCTAAATCATTTTTTAATTTCACATTGTCTTGTTTCAATTCATTGATTGATTTTTTCGTATACAGGCGTCTATATGTCGATGCAGTCAACCACTTTCGGGATTCAGCGCTCGATGTCTGGAGGATGAACAAATGCTCGAAGCTATACGAAAAACAAATCAAACTACCGATTATATGTACGTTGTGGATACACGACCTAGGGTAAGTTCTTTCACTCCTGCGTATGTACTAGGTCTTTCCACACCACCATACAAAATAAATTATCCATAGATAAATGCCATGGCAAATAGGGC